>OZ014470.1:23513722-23816301 GCA_963965965.1 Trididemnum nubilum
CAAAGATTTAACTGCGCAGAACAGTAACCGCTTTGTATACTTAGTTCGCGAAATACTTAAAATGAAGTCAAATTGCAGAATTATTTCAAACTAGTCATGAAACTAATATTTGTGTTAATTTATAGATCTGTATGAATAGGATTAGAATCAATCAGTAAATTTTATTGTCTGAAGCGTTATGTCGATACTGCAACGAATTGTCGAAAATGTTAGTTGTTAATAAATCGACAGTTGACGACATCACAGCAGTCCTTGATCTGTTAGAAAATTCAAATAGCAGTATCAGTAGTACTTGATCATCATCTGAATTCTCACATAGCCTATCCTGGCAGCCCACTTGAACCTTCAAACCACAAACGATGGCAATTTCTGCACTTGCCATCGTACCCTCTTCTCAGATTACACTGATCAAAGTCTGACAAAAAGGTCACCAAAAAGAGGATTTTCGACCAGTGTCACACAGGCACTTCACTTAGCTCAACCACACTGCGCCAGCATAATTAAGCATGGACATCATATATGACATCACATTAACAATTTACCACAATAGTACGCTATAAGCGTATTTCAAACTTTTTTGTTATCATCAGGCATACATAACTGTGTAAATGCCTATTAAAAATTTTGAACCTCAAAAGCCAAAAGGTTCGGGTGGGATGCCAGGATAGGCTGTGTGTAATTTCAGATGCTGATGAAGCACTAGCCTAATGGGAAAGCAGATGCCTGGAAGAGTGGTGGAATGGGCGGTGGGAGGGAGGGGTTTGCCTGGGGTCCTGGTCAAGGCGGTGATGAGTCTTTGTGAGGGAGCGGGGGCAAGGGTTGGGGTTGGATCAGGTTTGTCGGGAAGGTTTTCTGTGGGGGTTAGTGTGCACCAGGGATCTGTGTTGTCACCTTTGTTGTTTGCAGTGGTGGTGGATGAAATGGCGGGGGGTGCGGGGAGGGGCTGGATGGGGCAGATTCTTTGTGCAGACGAATTGGTCCTGGTGGGGGAGGCTGTGGAGAGGTTGGGAGGGAGCTTTGATGGGTAGGGAGAGGCGTTTGGGGGCAGAGGGATGGGAGTCAATCTTGGGGGGATGGGGGAGGAGGCGTTCGACAGTGGGATGGGTCCTTGTGGCGTGTGTGGAACACGAGTTGTATCTGGCTCGGTGTTGTGTGCAGCGTGTGGTGGGTGAGTCCACGCAGGATGCGCGAATGGGAGGAGGGTTTCAGTTTGTGCGAACAAAAACTTTGTTTGTGGGAAGTGTGGGGGCGTGGTGGGAAGCTTCGGGGGATCAGCAGATGAGGGGTTGTGTGATGGTGTGGAAACTGTGGGCGGGTTCGCTTATCTGGATGACGGATTGGATGCAGCTGGTGGGTGCGGGGCGGCAGTGGCAGCTCGATCGCGGATTGGTTGGATGAAGTTCAGGGAATGCGGCGAGGTGCTTGAAGGCAAAGGGTTTTCATTAAAGATGAAAGGAAAGATTTACAAAAGTTGTGTAAGACCAGCTATGTTGTATGGAAGTGAAGCATGATGCTTGAGAGAAAAAGAGATGGCAATTTTGAGAAGAACAGAAAGAGCTATAATTCGAGGGATGTGTGGTGTGAAGCTATTAGATCGAAGAAACAGCGAGGAGTTGATGGACATGTTGGGCATAAGCGAGTCTTTAGATAGCATGGCTAAAGCAAACAGTATACGCTGGTACGGTCATGTTTTGAGGAAAGAAGATGAAAATGTGATAGTGAAGGCTTTGAAATTTGAAGTGAGTGGTAGTAGAGGAAGAGGAAGACCGAAACAAACGTGGAAAAAGCAGGTAGAGAATGAGATGAAGAAAAACGGACTGGGGAAAGAGGATGCTTGTGATCGAACGAAATGGCAAGGCATGGTAAAGACAATGACCATACGAAATCTGGCCAACTCCGTCGACGGGGACAATACCGGATCCAACATGTGATGAAGATGATGATATTCAGGGTTCGAAAGTAATGCTTGCCCGCTTGCTCAAGGCAAGCTGAAATCACCCTGGGAAAGTTATTTTCGTCTTAACTTGCCCGACGGGCAAGCTAACAAAACACAGCGTTTCAAACAACATCAAACAAGATTATTTAGAGATGCAATTTAGGTCCGCTTTTGTTGCAATAAAAGAAAATTTAAGTAGAGAAAGGTGTAAGTTGCTTAGTTTATTTTAGTTAGCACTATTTGAAATCATCACAACTAACACTTGGTTTAATCGTACGCACACTATTAATCGCAAGTAACCCTTCTCTAATCGCACGCAGATTTTTTGATACTCAAACGCGTTCAGCAACTTTTCGACACGAAATGCTACGTTTTTTCGTTTTTTTCCTAACAAAAAATTTCCCACGCTCTCCGGTCTCCGCGTTAACCGGTATTTCAGATATAACAACTACTACCCTGCGCTGCATGAAGACAACATTTTGTTTTGTTATGATTATTTTGAAGATCTTTAAGCTCTCATAAGTTTTGAAAAAATATCGTCTTTCTAGCAGTTTTCCAAAATATTCGCGATTGAAAATGCGTATGCAACAAAACCACAACGTTAATCAATTTCATGGTAACGTAATAATTGAAATAATTACAATCAATTTTTGCGTAATGCATGATTGGAAAAGCTACTTATTACGTCACATTAACATAAAATCGCGCACAAAAACCTGATTCTGATAGGCGTATAATGCAAATTTAGTGTTTTCGTTAAGAAGTGCATTTTACGATTTTTTCTCCCTAGTTAAACAACCTCAAAACCTAACGTAATTATGTTTTTTCGGGCAAGTAAACATTTGATATTACTAGCCCGAAGGGCAAGTTGTTAAAAAAGTTAATTTCGACCCCTGCATATATCCAACTTTTTATCAATTTGCAGGTCGTGTCATAGCATCAGCAGACAGCACAGAGCCTTACGTATGTAACAACAATCTTCTGGTCGTCGGTGCAAGCTTTGGTGAGGGCCTGAGCGAGAGGCTGCATGTGCTGAGTGGTGTAATCTTCAGCATGAATGAGAAGCTCGTATAAGAGTTGTGAGGTTTTGACCCGGGTTTCAGCCACCCAATCACCCAAATCCCGAATGATTGCTGCTGTGAGTTTGCTCAGGTTTCGTTGCACCAATTCACGACAACCTAAGCAGGGACGTTCGACTAAAAAAACAAAACAATTATTGTTTCCCATTTGTACAAACTAATGATCAATAGTAAAACCAAGTGTACACTTATAGCTAGTCACATTAACATTGCTATTAACTTAGTACTTCAAGTGGAAAATTTAACCGGAGAAAGACTTACTCATAAAAGGTTATAAATTTGAAAACAAAGTTAAATCACATATATCATCACGAAAACTTTTAAATTTGCAAGTCTGTTGCATTAATTTGATTTGGAAAGAATTGGTTACAAAAAGAGATCTTACCTCCTTGAGGATATAGTTCTGGAAGTGGCTGCATGAAATCTAACTTGTCCTTTAGATCTTTCTCATTTTCATCTTCATATTGCTTTCCTGCTTTGTGCCACAAACGACGGGACTCGGATCTATCAAATTAAAAAATACACAACAATCGAAATATGAAACTTTTAAGTTAGAATAATGCACGTACTATTCGCAACTAGTTTTATGTTCTATAAAAAACTGGGCTGCAGAAACGGGTCAACGATAACTGACCGCGAACCAAACGACGCCGATTGGCTGAGAAGGGAGATAATAAAAATATTTTACTATTCCCAGAGCAATCTAGCCCAAAGCCTCACTTCGTGACGAAATCACTGCGATGAAACTGTTGGTTCGCGGTCAGTTTGTTGCGGTTAGTTGAATTGGCTCGTGCAGAAACCAGTTCTCACCCCCGTTCTGAAGTCTGCAATTCCAAGGCAGGAAAGAATAACTGGGTTCCGGGAGAAACTAAAAACTTTCCTAAAACAAAACGATGCTGATATCATGCACTATGGCACAATCTGCCTTCTAAAATATAAGAATCATATAAAAACAGTTAACTGTTTTGTAATTTAGGTTGGTAGCAAATGAGTGGATATTGCATCATCTGAAGGTCTCAGGAAATATTAAATAACAGATTAACAGCAACAGGGTGAGTAACATATTTACATAGGTACACACCTGATATCAGGCATTTCGTCATTGAAGCTCGTCAAAATGAGAGGAATAAACTTGTAGAAGAAGGAATACCTGTCTGGGAGCTCCAGCAACCACCGACCAATCATACGAGTAACGCATATTCTGACCTAAAAGCATTCAAACCATGAGTGTAGAAACGTTTGTGAGGTACTTGAAAATTAAAAAGAGGGAAAGTTCAAGCTGTGACTGGTTTGATTTCCAGTAAAGCAGAGTCATTCAAAAACCTCGTCTTGGGTAAAATGGTATAGCGTAAGCAGTTTCAGTGTCATGATATCTGAAACTTACTTGACATAGCTCAATGTTGTAACGTTGATAAGAAGTATCAAAATTTTGCAAGACTTTTACATAAATATCAAGCTGACTAAAAAAAACAATTTTCAAATTTTTTTCAGCAAAGTTGAAAAAGCTGCATGCACAAATGTAACCTGTGATGAAGGATCAAAAAAACGCTGAGCTAAGTGAGATATGACGTCATCCACACTCTTTCCATTGCCAAACTGAATAACATCAGCAGTTGCTTCAATGACTGCAACTCGCACCTGAAAAGGCAAAAAAAAACTAACAGTCAAATAATATCGCTCAACTCTATGCTTTTATTGCATCTACGCAAAAATATAGCTAAAATGGTTCATTTTGACACCCCAAGATCAAATTAACAAAACATAGCACAAAAAATAGTGTTTCAACTGTGCAATTTTAAGCACATTAATCCCATCACCTGATAAAATTGCAACCTTTGACAATTTGTTGGTGCTCCAGAGTCAAAAATGCATGTTACCCACAAGTGGTAAAAGCCAGAACTATTCCGTATTATACTTTCATTTATTTACTTGTATGCATATGAACCAACCACTTTGTATCCGTCTAACCACACTAACAGAGACACCCTTTTTAGGTTCTGTTTGCAAGTCTTTTGTCGATCAGGCCATCACCATGGGTGGACTGCTCGGCTTTTCGAAACTATTTCTAAATTATACTTCACAAACTGGAATAAAAAAATTCAATTCTATACAACTTACCAACTGTAGATTTAAACAAGTTTCATACCAGTATGCACCGTTCACAGCAAAATCTGGCTGAGCACTTACTTTTGAATGCTGATGAGTGATTGTTAACATAAGAGGCTTTACTAACGATTCAGATTGCATGTGAAAGTACTCAGGAATAGTTCTTGAAATGTTTGAAGCTAGTTTGCAACTTGACTTCTTTACTTCAGCATATGGGTCGACTATAGTTTTTTGCAATATCTGAATAAGTTCATCAAGATAGCTGCTGATTTTTTTCCCACTAAAGTCCACTAAAGGCAATAACACATCATCTAATAACTGCAATCTGAGTTCTTCTGATGGTTCAACAATTTGTTTCTGACCTAGTCTTTGTACCAAGGTGGGAATAACATAAGGAAGAGTGAGTTCTGGAGATGAAATAACAGCAATGTAATCAGATACAAACAAAGTTGCTAATTCACGATTTTTCTCCGAAGAATCTGACAAACATTTTAGAGTAGGCTTTAAGACCTCCACAGCAATCTCTTGCAGTAGGGTGCCACCCAGCTTTCGCGATATCGTATCCTTGCGAAGATCGATTAAGCCTTTCTTTCGAGTTATTTTTCCATCATCAGAAAGGCAATTAACATGGCGCTGAATTTGTTTTCTCACTGACTCTGTAGTTTCAGTTTCAATGTCACCATTCATATTAGAAATATTTTTTAAAATTTCAATTGAACTTTAATGTAAAAATTACCTACCGGTACACTACATAAACCAAACAGTTCTAAAACAAATATAAAACATTCTAGAACATATCCCAATACAAAATCTTAGAGTTGAAAAATAAAAAAACAATAGATTTGCCAAGCATTCAACCAAATAATGTCACCAATAATAGCAATCAAATACTAATCAATCTGATAAAATGTCACCATTTTACAAGACTAGAGTCGACTGTTCAGAATTTTTTTGTAATACAAGTTTTTGAAGCAGCATTGCACATCTACAATGAAAAATTGACTAGAAGAAAGCTTTAAACCTCTGCACCTGAGAAACCGGTTGGCAAAACAGGCGCTGTTGTGGTTTTAATTAAGTGATTTTATTGTGACTTCAAGAAAGATAGCAAAAACCATTAATTGTCTCGACTTTTAAAGTATATTGACAAATACATGCAGAAGTCACAACAATCCCAAAAATACACAATCAGATTTCAAGTATTTTACTCTAAATTTGGACAATCATACTCTAAGGCTTAAATCTCAGGTCCCCAACAACTGCCTGCAAAAACTGACCTTTGATAAAGGGTATCATTTGCAAAAATGTTATTAATCTTAAAGCTTATAATGATGGCAAGCCATATTTTCATACATAACCGATCACTTGCCTATATCATTTCATAAAAAACAGATGTTAATGCCAGAGTTCAAAACTACCATGGGCAAGAAACTACTGCCTAGTGTTTAAACATAAAAAAAAGCATATTGCCTCCTGTCAATGTAGACCATGTTTAAGCTAACCTAGAGAAAAAATATGTTATGTATTACTCCAGTACTATATATATGTGTTCGGTGACTACAGAAATAAAACAATAATTTTGTAATCAGTAGGTCCCAATTTTGTGCATTGGAATAGGACAAGCTCAAATTAGATTTTTTCAAAAATCCTATATATAATTATTATCAATCAGCAACAATTTTATACAATTAACATAGCAAAAAACAGACCAAATAACACTCGGACACCATTGCCTTGCAACAGAATGCTATTAAGTCCTGTTTTGACATTTTGCCCTCTGGAGTGTCTGACCCAAGGTTTGCCACCCCCTAGCCTCTTTAACGTCAAAGACAGTGTACTATAGCATATGCAGTTTAATATCATTGCATAGTACAATTTTCAAAATAGTTTGGGTCAAGGACTTCAAATTGATAATGAAATGATATTGCATACCGATACTTTGCTTGATTTCCTTCCGTTCTTTTTCAGTTTAGGTAATTGAGAGAGTGGAAACAAGGAGCAATCAACCACTTGAACCCACAACGATCATTCATTTTAATAGCTTTAATTTTTTCACTCCATTTAGTTTTCATAGAGGTGCTACTAGAGATGTAAAAAAAGTTTTGTTTTTTTGGTTGCTTCTTTTTTTTTGTTTTTTTTTCTTCATATCTATATTTGACGAAACAAAAATTAAGTTTGTTTTTAAATGAAGCAAAGCAACTAAGCATCAAATCGCAAAACCAACATGGCAGAGTATCGCATGTCAGAGCTGTAAACAGGCTGACAAGAATAGGCCAAAACCCAAAAACATAAGCCAAACCCGAAAAATGAATTAAAGTTATAACTAGGCCAGAAAATTAAGTTGGATTTAAAAAATTATGCAGATATTGTTGTTGTAGCACATACCGGTATTTATCTTCCGGTCACAGGGCACGTCAGAACCTAATCACTGGACGATCCACATACTTTTCATTGCAATGACCATTTCGAATACTTCATGGTTGGAGGAATTTGCATCTGCTTAGGATTTTCCAGTGATCCAATGTTCCTGTAAATTTCTTCAAATTCTTGTCCACAAAATTTGCTACTTGCTTGAAGCCACCAAGCAGAGATATATAATCATTGTAAAGCGTCTTATCAAAGGACGCAACAACGTAACCAGGGATTGGGTTGAACCCAGTTCATGCAATCAGGGTCGTCACAAAAACAACGCCTTTACTCACTTGGCCATGCTGCACTTATTGCTCGTATACAGTTAAAATAAAACTACTCATTGCTGATCAATTGTGACACAATAATAATGATTGTTTAATAATACCAGTAATTGCATTGATGCTTAAATGAAATCGTCAATCAGTTATATAGGGTGGCTGCTTCTCACAAAGACCTAACAATCCCTTTGCAGTCCCCCTGTCCTTCCCTTGTTGACTATTTACATTACATAATCGATTATGTATTTTGAATTATTTAAGTGCTTGTTAGTTGGACACAATATATGTTGAGTTGAGGAGTAAAGTTATTTTAGATTTTATAGTATCTAAAACTATGTACCGTATTTATTCGAGTATACTTATAAGTCGCATTTTTTTGGACCAAAATATTGCCAAAAAGTCAGGTGCGACTTACACACGAATATATGAAGTGCATTGCATGGGATACAAAATTTTTCTAAGATATTTTCATGCTGTTGCTTTCTACGCTATCACCTTTCATACGATTGCGTTACTTATTGCCTATCCACATCCGTCACATTACATTGCATCACTTGCCACCCTCATGGGATGTTCCAGAGGTAAACTTGGACTATTTTAGGAGAGTGACAGCAGTGACGACTTCAATGTTTTTTTAATTTTTTTGTAATGTAACTGCAATGAATGAATAATGTTTAAAAAAATTTTGTCCTGTTTTTCATGTCAAATATGAGGGTGCGACTTATCCACACATGCGATTTATACTCGAATAAATACGGTTACTATTAAGCCAATTTCTATCAGCAAATAAGTGTATTTATTGGGCACTCGCAGAATCATTTTTGAAGTTTTCATTGTTTGCTATCGGAAAATCGCTGATTACATGGGCACAAGCCAATTCACCAAAATTTAAAAAAGTGAAAACACAACAAGCATATGTAGATTAAGCAAGACCATGTTCCCTATAAGCGCAAAAAAGTGCGAAATATTTTCAGGCATTTTCGTACAAAATATTCACAAGTGCGAAACGGCGTTATTCATTTTGAGAAGCGTGAAATGGCGTTGAACTCAAGAGTTTTTTTTTGTGGAGAGACGATGTCTGGCACAGAGCAATGACCTTTTTTTTTTGTTAACGACCAGCAAAATGCAGAAAGCAGCAGGTTTATGGTGCAATGACCTTTTTTTTGGGATCAGTGTTGTGAAAAGGCAGTATCACAAAGCCTGAGCTACAACATTTTTGCAAAACCTTCAGGGCAATTTTGCACATTTTCCCGCACTTTTGCAAAAGGTGAAAAGTTAGAGGGAACAATGAGCGCGACATTTTGTCAATCTTAAGCTTGAACCTGACCCGACTTACAACTTGGTTGCACATGTCATTGCATTTATTAATATTTGCAGACCCCGTGGCTTGGCATTTGCCCAGCTGAGCCCAATTCTTGTTCCTTCTGCATTTTGGCAATTGGTTTATAGCTTGCTTTTACGAGAGAAAGCGACAAAGGCGCTATGCATAGGACAAATCCCAACTTCCTTCGGATTAGCTGTTGTTTGCAAGTTTCTGGCTAGAATTTGCTTAGCAAATATTAATAGTAAAGATCGCTGATCTACGTTCTTCTGGTAAAGTAACCTGGTAACAGACCTCAACTGGCTATTTTTAGGTGTATTTGATGTTTTGTTGGTTCTGAAGATCAACATCATCAGAAATGATGAAGCTACGAGTAATACATATAGTCAACCGGGGGAATTATTGGACAGTTAAAATCTTGGGTAATTATTGGACAGTCAAAAAACACAAAAACTATAAGCTTTCTGAACTTGAGAATTGGTATCATGAAAGTTAAGGCCATACTAGTTATATTAGTCACTAGAAGTACAAATTTTTCTCTTTTGCTCTCAGAGTAAACTCACTAATAAGCAGCATTGCTAAAATTTCATGAAAAACGTAACTAAGTGAAAAAAGTAACTTGTTAAAATTGAAAACTATTTTAATCAATTTCATTATTTTTATTGGCAACCCTATCAGGAGTTGCTCTGAATCACATGATTTTGGTTGAGTAACATGCACAGCTCTACTGTGCTGCCTGTAAAGTGCGTCCAATAATTACCCCAACCATCAGCCAGAAATTTGGGGTAATTGTTGGACACCGACTGAGTTAATCTAGCATTTAATTACTGCTATGTTTAGATATTATTTTCCTATAAAGTAATACAATAGTTTTATGATTTAAATTTGCCTGAGGCATTGGATTAAACTAGTCCAAAACAATGCCAAGAAAGTATAAGCCCAAACCCACAAAACTATGGAATGACAATTCTTTGCAAAGAGCTGTGACAGAAAATGCTGTAAGCGGAACTAGTATCAGAAAATTGTCTGAAAAGTATTCCATTCCAAAATCAACGTTGCATTTTCATCTTTCACTGCGCAAAAGAAACTTAAAGCCATCTGGGCAAGGTTGTAAACCAGTATTCACTAATGAAGAGAATGAGGAGTTAAAAACTTGCATCGTGCAGCTGGCAGAGCTTGGATTTGCACCATCTATCACTGACTTGAGGGAGATCGTATTTAATTATGTGCAGCAAAATGACCTGGAGCACGCACAGAAAAGGTTGAAATATAATGGCAATAAAGGCTATCCTGGACCAGACTGGATAGCTGCATTTTTGGAAAGAAACCAGCTATCACTAAAAAATGCAACAAAACTCAGTGTGGCTAGGTACAATGCAACAAAAAACCCATTTATTATATATCATTACTACGAGATGTTGGAAGACTGCATTCAAAAATTAGGTCTGGAAGATAGACCAGATTTGATCTGGAATATGGATGAAAGTGGACTTCCGCATGAACCAAAAAAGTGCAAAGTGATTTCACAGAAAGGCCAGAAGACATTACAAGTTGTTCCAGGGTCAAACCGGGAGAATACAACTGTTGTAGCAGCCTGCTCAGCCAGTGGAACCAAGCTTCCACCTATGATTATATTTGAAGGCAAGCAAGTTCAAACTACTTGGTGGCCAGACAGGCCTTCAAATTCTCCAAACTATCCATGGATATACTCCAATAAGAAAGGATGGATGGACACTGATACCTTCTTCAAGTGGTTTGAACAGTTTGAAGAAACAACTAGAACCTACAAAGAGGTATATAATAAACTGACATATCTATGATTTTACAAGTATTACCTTTTATACATATATATATATATATATATATAAATATTAAAACTAGAATGCCCTGGGCTGCTTGTAATGTGAATTATTATACTGGTATATATATACGGTATTATATTGATTTTAAGTCTTAAAAGAAACTTTGTTATCATCCACTTGAAATAATCTCTTTACATCAGCTTCCTGAGCTTTCTTTTGATACCGGTAGTTAATTACTTTTGTATTTATAAGCAGTTACTACAAACGCAACATAGTAGAAAAGTTATGGCCTCTATTGATCCAATAACCACATCAGTAGAACACTGCGTATATGTATATATACCGTACATACTGTGCGAATGTTTTTCAGGGTGAGAACTCAATGCCAGAGCCAAGGCTGCTAATCTATGATGGACATTTGTCTCACCTTTGGACTGGAACATTGGAATATGCCAGAAAACACAACATCACCATTGTCAAGTTGCCTCCATACACGACTGATCTTCTTCAGCCACTTGATGTGGCAGTGTTTAAATCAGTGAAAGATCACTGGGGCCAAGAGTTATTTAAAAGGTTGAAAAAAACCAGAAGCAGATTGAGTAAATCAGAGTTTTCTACACTACTGTCTAGTGAGCATGTATGGGACACAGCATTTTCTGAAGAGAATATCAAAAAAGGGTTTGAGAAATGTGGAATCTTTCCCTGCAACAAAGACAAGTACCCAGTGACGAGGTTTAACAAAAATCTGAAGAACAGATATGATGCTTGGGTCACAAGTGGAAAAAAACCACTAACAGCAGAAGAGTTAGATGAAATGACTCCTTCAAAGATGATGAATTCAGACTGTGAGGAGGAAAATGATGCACCTTCAACTTCAGGTTTATCCGTTTCAGATGCCAGTGCTACTTTTGAAGGAAAACAGGGAAAAGTGGTCTCATACTTTGTTCCCGATGACAATCCTAGCAACATGGTCCTTCTTCCTAGCACCAGCTGTTTACCGAGCAAAGGCAACTCTTCCGCATCTTTCAAAGAACTCTTTTTGAAAAAGCTTGACCAACAATCTACCTCAACACCAAAGCCAGGAAAGCGACGCAAAGTAAATCCATGTGGAGCCATTGTAACAGCAGATGAACAATTTCAACAGGCAATTGAAGGTGCTGAGAAGAAAAAGGGATCAACAAAGAAGCAGAAAAGTAAGAAAATAGTTGAAGACGAAAGCGATACGGATCAAGATATTGAAATGCACCTCGATGATGACAGTGATGCCAGCATCGATCTAAGTGATGAAGAAGATGATATGCCAAATTTATTTCCACCAACTACTACACGACAGTGCTACAGACACCTGCAGAATACCTGGAAAAAAATCAATCCTCCGGTCACTGAAGAACAGCTCCTTGGAAAATTTTTTGCTGGCATATACATTGGTACTAGTGCAAAAGGAAAAAGCAAGAAGGCCAACATGCATGTTGGAAAAGTTAAGCAACGATACTTACATGATGCAGATGGCCCTACAATATTGTTGAAATTAGACTGTTTGAAACCAGCTGTTGGATCAACTACTCTCTTGGAAGAAATCCCCTCTCACCTTCCTAGAGATATCGGCGATTTTGAGGCACAACATTATTGCTGGACCATTGGAAGCCACTCCAGAAAAAGGAAAAAAATGGGCAATAAAGTTCTACCCTCAAGTTCACCAGACATTTGAACATGTTGTGAAGTTGAATCGTGAAGAGGACTATAACAAATTGTTCCCCAAAGCTGAATGATAATATGAAGGGGAGTGAAAAACTTTTCTTGAAAACAGTAACTGCTTATGCTGTATATAGTTAGTTGTGCAAAACATCATGAATATTGCTAGTGTTATTTCATTGCATCTGAAGTATTACTTCAAATACTTTTTTAGTAAAGGTGGCACTAACAGTGTGGACATGCAGACACTGCCAAGTCGAACATGCTTACAAATCATATCCCTAGTTTGTAACCAATTTTCACGCCAACATCAAAGCTAATATTGCAATTGTCCTTGTATATATATTTATTTTTAAACTTATTGTAACAGCCTGCAATCACAGCCAGTTGATTGAGTGGAATGATCATTTGTAAAATTCTAAATAGTGTCAATCACGTATATACTTCATTTTGGCAAAGCTCTTGTTTGGAAGTTTGCTGTTTGATTTGCAATTTGTGGTATTATGTCTTGTGCTGTATACTCTGATACTGCATCCTTAGTGTAAACAATACCACTAATTATTCGTATGGTACTTTATAAAATTTAAACCTAATTATTTTGTGAAATTTCGTCCACAATTTAAGTCGATACAGGACAAAGATCTGCTATTCTACTTGGCCTGTAACTGCAAACTATGAAGTAAAAATTTTGAAAGCTAAATTAAAGGTGATAAATTAATGTGTAAATATCCAATAAGTTCTATTTATCTACAATAAAAGTAAGCTGTTGTTTTATTAAGCAATGCTGTAAAAGTTTGTCATATTTAGATTGTTTTTAATACATGCCAAGTGACAAATTTAGCACTGTCCAATCTTTACCCCCTTGGTGTCCAATAATTACCCCAAAAGCTGGGGTAAAAATTGGACAGCAACAGTTGCAAATTTCTACCTACACAGACAATCCAGAGCATTCTAATCATTTTCAGCAGAGAGAGGGATAAATGGTGTGTGTCTTCAATACATTCAGTTTAACTCAAATCGTAAGCTTAGTGGAATTTGTCCAACGTTTTTCAAATTTGTCCAATAATTCCCCCGGTTGACAATACACTACCACAGCAATTATGATCAATGCAAAAAATTTGAAGTTAAAGCCAAGCCTGCAATTATTACGCCACAAGCACCAAAACTGAACAATGGTGACAGAAAATGGTAAGTATGATTCACATAAACGTTACAAACTCCCATGCTTTTCCCAACTTGTGCAACACTTAAGCTTTTTTCAGGGCTTGAACCAAAGCTTAAAATTGTTTTGTCCAAAAACTGTAATCTATCCTGCATGATGAACGAATTGATGAAACTCAAATGTATCATAAATGGGGGTCGCCGACAGGCAATTTTTTTGATTTCATTGAACCAAAAAACAGCCTTTTTAATGCCATTTGAATCACATTTTCAGAGCCATGTGAAATAACTAAATTGGTAAAATTCGAAAGTTATTTAAAAGAGTTAAATTGCCCAGCCCTCTCCCTCCTACTTACAGGTCAAGTTTAATACAGGTTTAAATGCTAGTATTTTGGATTAGATTTTAAGAGGGGCTGAAGCCCCTTTAGCCCCCCTGGTTGTGCCACTGCTTATATACATAGGAGCATAATCTGTAATGCATAACCCACCACCAAAACCAATGCTGCAATGAAACTAGGGATTCAAAGATTAAGAACCATTGGATTACAGCAAAAAGCCATTAAATATCAACGCACAATCTGTATTTGCACTTGCAACAAGATTTTCTACAAAAAAAAAACAGTTTTTTTAAGCCACATTTTTTTCAAAAATGAAGGCAAGAAAAACTTTCACATCAGACATCACAAGACACTACTGAAACATACAGAAGCACATGGGTCACAAAAATCTTCCCCTTGCAATCCTTGTGGTTCTGCATATTTTAGTAAAACTGTTCCAAAGGCTACTTTTTCATTAACTAAGGCCAGTCTTTTCCAGCAAAATTTATGGTAGACCTACATGTTTAAAAATTCCACGTTAACTCCACATATGGGACAATACCACACATCTCCGATCTCATCTGATGCTGAAGTACGCTATACAGGTTATGATACTGTATGTTTCTGTAGGAATAATCAAAATTTGGCTTCATCAAAAGCTCTGCGAGCTTTCTTCAGCTCTTCATTCATTGTTAGTAAGTCTTTGACTCTGGCATACTTTATAGGATCTTTTTGAATCAGATTAACAATATCTTCAACTTGTACGCGACCTGGTCTTCCAATCTGCAAAGCTTTGTGAGTCAAATCAGTTATAAATTCAATAACCAGTTCTTCCAACAGTTCAACAGATTCAGTGTAAGGATTCTGATCATCACCAAAACCAAACATCATGCAGCGAATTTCCTTGAAAAATAGGCGTTTCTTTTTGTCATCAGTAGTTAAAGCTGGACGAGATGTTCCTTCATTGGAAAAACTGCTTCCTTCTTCAGACATACTGGTACTAGGCCTAGTGGTCAGTTGGTAGCTTAATAGAAAAGTATTTAGTCAACGATCAACTTTAAGTTCAATTGCAATGACTGTTTAAATTTCACAAATACAGAACAAGCAAAAAATATACTTTGAGCAGTAAAGTATACAGTACAAAGTAAGTGTAGGCCAGTGCTGTCGCTACGGGGGAGGGGGGAACAGGGGCACCGGCACAGCCAGAAATTAAAAAGGGGGTCTAAATTTTTTTGCTTTGATTGAAAAGTTTTCATTTAGGTAAATTGCAACAAATTACAAAGGTTTAGCGATAACAGGCAAGAGTCCTGCTATCGTTCATGCAGCAGACGCATAAAAATAAATAAATGAACAAGAATAAAAGTGGTTTTACCTGGTTTTGCAATTTTACTTTATTTGATGCAACAGCGGTGGCAAAAAAACGCGTTTTCTTAATGTGGGCCATATGAGAAAGTCGAAAAATGCTGTTATTTCGCAGGCAAGCTGGCATTATACTATTTTAGCTCTCAAATATAGTAAATAATATTGTAACAAATTAAGAACCAATATGATATACAATTGTACATTTCGCAAAAACATTCAAACAACCCCCATCTACATACGAAAATGATAGGCTTTTGAAAAAATCCATGCTCCCTATTATCATTTACGTTGATTGATACCACATACTGCTTGCTATCGTCAAACAGAAAAAAAAACCTGTATTGTGGTTTGCAAATACAAAGTTTTGTTAATTGATTATTGTACAGTTACTATTATTGTTGGTAAAAAATAAGGATCTAAGCATTAAGTAAGAATAGTGCAATAGCAATCGACCATTCCTTACGTGCAGTTAATTGTCTCAATCTAACAATGCGAATCCGAATGCAGTGTTTGCGGAAAAATGGTCATGTAACGAAGTACAATAGGTTTATTAAACTGTTTATGCAGCACGTCCACAGCCAAATTTGGTTCGCAGAGAAAACTCCATAAAATGCTTACAGAGAATTTTTATGCCCCGCCTACACTGCGTGAAAAATCGCAAACGTACAGGCATATCGTTACTTTGTTTGAAACAACTGGCTGCATGTATGCTGGTAAGGCAATACGCTGGCTTACCAAATTTCGGTTTAAAATATACTAAAGACGAACTTTTGGACTCT
Organism: Trididemnum nubilum; assembly: GCA_963965965.1. NCBI lineage: Eukaryota > Metazoa > Chordata > Ascidiacea > Aplousobranchia > Didemnidae > Trididemnum > Trididemnum nubilum. Next base: position 23,529,965 of record OZ014470.1, read on the forward strand.
AGATTTTACGCACAGTATAGATCGGGAATAGGTGGTCACAGTGTTCCCACTAGGCCGATTTTTTTTCAGCCAATCAGCGATTTGTTGAAGGGCAAATAATTTTTGGCAGTATGGTAAACATAGCTTTAGAAAATAAATTCATGGAAATATGACATTTGGTATACTTTAATATGGGCAGTTGGGGCAAAAAAAAGCACGTTTCTAAAACTTTGTAATTACTCAAAACTCTTACATCAAAAATCTTCAGTCAAAGTTTTGTTAAAAGCACTCTGCCAAGTACTAATATATAACAGTACACTTTTGTTTTCACCATGCTCTTGCTAGGATTTTTGATTAATAATGTGGGTGCTTTTTTTTCCCCACAAATAGGGAAAAAAATCACCCTTCGGGATAAAAAAAATCAGCCTGTCAAAACTTTGTTTTTCAGTTTCAGTAAAAGTAGATAGTCAAATCATCACAACTTTTTGACAAGAACTGGCTTCTTCCTCAAGTAAGAAGTAAGGATATGTGCTACCTAACATGTCAAAATAATCATCATTTGGTTGTGGGTGCAGATTTAGTAAGAAAATTGTGTAGACACATCTTCAAAAAGACTGCTAACTGATTATTCTAATAATGTAGTTCACTGAAGTCGTAAGACTTGTCGCTATCTGGATAGAAAAAAAACACACACACACATACGAGTTTAACTATGAAATGTTTATGACTGTATTGAATAATAGATAAGACTTAATAACAAAATGTAACAATCTACACAATGTTTGTTGTTAATCACTATGTCTGCGCAAAAAGAAAGGTGGACCTGCAAGAACGTATGCATTTACGTAAAGCAAGCAATCATTTTTTAAACATCCAGCTCTTCACTAAAGCTACATGTAAAGCTGGTTTACTTTTGGTGAAGAAATTAGCAAGTGTTTGTTTCTTAGTGCTGGATTTTGCAATTTGCTGAATGTAGTTCAAAGAAGCAAACACTTTTGATTCCACTCACTAAAGACATAGGTGGGCAAGTTAATGCAAAACGTTAGCTTCGTTAACCACTAGTCTGTTAACAAACTTCACACCTACGTTAACGTTAATCCGTTATTTTCAGCTTTAATTAACGGAAGTTAATAAAGTCCGTTAATTTGTCAACATTTTGCGGGTAATTTACATTTCGTTTTATTCACTCGCTTCTAGAACACGTATTGACGCTGTTGAGCTGATTTTAAGGAAATATTTATTGCTATGGTGGTCTTTTTGTGTTTTGAAAGTTATATTTTACAGTCCTACCTATTTCAAGATAAAAACAAGTTCAAATGGACAACAAAGCTGCAAGATATTAATGATAAAAACCTTAACGGAAGTTAACAGAACTTAACGGAAGTTACTTTAGTCCGTTAACAGCACTTAACGGAAGTTAATTTAGTCCGTTAACATGAAAAAACTTTTTAACGGATTAACGAGTTAGTGAAAAAGTTAGCTTTGTTATTAACGGACTTGTGCCCACCTATGACTAAAGAGTGAATATGCATTAAGTGTTACAAACAAACTGAAATTAAAGGGTTATTTGTACAGCTTTTTGAAAGAGTTTAAATGTAGACATGACACTGCTCTTACAGGAAAACTGCATGTTTGCTTTTTCCCTCAATGCATCAGTGAGGGTGGGTTTTTCTGGCTTTCTCTTTCTCTATTCTTATTCAAGATTGGCTGTTGAATGCTGATGTTATACTTTTACAGCAAATTACAATACTGCTTTAACCTTTTACTTAACTGTATATACTAAAAATTTGAGTAAACTAGCAGCCTTCACTGCATGCTTTCTAAAACTAAGGTTTGCCTTAGTAGCTAACAGTTTTATTCAAACTAATCACAGTGAAACACAGTAGGTAGTTGCCTAGAATAAGAAATGATAATCAATGACTCATCTTTTCATCTTGTACCCTATATTAGACTAAAACTTTCAGTCATTAGTCATAATGTCAAACAGGTTTCTGAAAAACCATTATCACGCTTTGCAAAAATGTTTCAACTGCTGAAAAAAAATTTTTTCCAAATTTTGGAAAATTTTTTTTTTGCCCCATTCAGCAGCAAAATTATGGGGTAAAAACAATCATCCACCATTACCTGTTGTTGCTATAGTTATAATGCCCAATGTAATTCTCAATAAAACCTCTGTAAGCACACTCTTACACAACCTCAAGTTGAATCCGAACTTTGCAGCAGTATTAGAAATATCAAAAACTTTGGAGACCTGATAAAAAACATTTTTTCGGCAATTTTGGTACAATTTTACAAAAATTACGTAAGTTATGATTTAAAAAACTGCAAATTACTTTTTTTGTTATTGGTAGATGCAGATGTATTTCTCTAACAATACCACTTGTCATAATTAGAAATTATTAATAATTGAGATCTGGAGCATGGGGTGCTTTTTTTTACCCAACTACCTCCCCTGATTTTTTTTGCCCCAACTGACTATACTCCATTGGTACAAAAACTAGGGCACATAAACGTCTTTTTAGAGCTTTGGGCACAATTGTTTCAAGAAAATTTGGGCACTGCCCGATTAGCCATGAAGTTAGAGGGAAGACTGGGTGGCCTTTGTCTGCATGACTTATAGCTGGCAACTAGCACACTCAGTTTAGACTTTGACACAATTTGAACAACATTGCCAGACTCGCTGTTCTGATAGACAATGAGAACACTATTACAAATCAACACAGCAATATGGTGTAAGATGTAGACATAGAATTTGATCAAATAAGATTTTCTAAAAATAAATTAGCGTACACTAATCTCATATACTATTTAATACAATAAACATTTTGACATTGTGTAGTTTGAAGTTGTGAGATTAATTCAAACCAGCTGATTGCCCGCTTCCTCAACCTCAGCTGTAAATAAAATTAAAGGATCAAGCTCACATCGTAGTTACGCTTTTGGTAAAGTACAAAAACTTTTTTAGCAATGTTACATTGAATTGATTCCGCCATTTTTCAGGCAAACGAGTTCTCTAAGCTGTTGGTCTAAACGTAGCCCTACATAAGGCAGTTTAGTTCAATTATGTCCCATATCTTTTTCAGTGTAAACGAAGAAAATATCTTCATCAAAACTTCTAACTCCGCCCTCTGCCAACAAAAAGAATCCATGTACAGCTTAAAGATTGTACACAAATGATGCTCTCATTAATCCTTTTCCCGTCAACCACTGCTTGGCTTTTTTCTACAGCAGTTCCTTTTCCTGCACTCTCCATTGTGACGATTCTTTTGGACAAGTGTCAGATGAATAGCTTTGAAGACATTAACATTTTAATCAAAATAAAACTTTTTCAAAAAACGTTTTTTTTTGGAAACAGCTTTTATTTGAAAAAATAAATATGTCTTTGAGAATAAAAATATGTGTTTGAAAAAAAACTTACCATACGTACTTGAAACCAAACTTTCTTTGAAAAAAAAATTTATTGGAAATAAAGTTTGTTTGGAAAAACTTCTTTTCTTGAGCAAAAATTTTTTTAATTTTTTTTAAAACTAACGTCATAGAATGAAAAAAAGTCAAAACAGTTTTTTTGTAGCCTAGTCCTTCGTTCATTGCAAAACTGAACACTGAACAAGTTACCGGTACTTTTCTAGAGAAATAAAAACAATTCAATACGAGGAAATGAACTAAAACCTGAAATGGAAAAAAATTTAGTCTCAAAGCTGATAGACTTTTCTAAACTAAGTTTTCTACCTAAACTTGAAGTTACTCAGTAGCTAGAAGAAAATCGATTTAAAAGATTTGCTCAAGACATCAATAGCCTATGAAAGAAACCCTCATTTTAGATACTCCAGACTCAACAACAAAAGAGAGGTTGCGCCATATAAAATTCATCCTTTTTGCTTTTATATTTTTAACAAATAATAATGTTGGGACTGAAACTGAGTTTTTGTGACTTAAAGAATTTGCCAAGAAGGCTTAGAAAGCACAAAAACTTCAATTATGTTCACATTTAAAGACAAAAACCATAAGCTACCTTAGATTTTTGAAACTTCAAGAATTGATTTGGCTTTAAGTGAACAGCGGAGATTAAACAGTTAATTAATTACGCCTAACGAAAAATTTGGTTTTTGTTTAATATTTATGAAAACAGTTATTTCAGATATGCTTGTCATTTATTGTCTTGAATAATTTTTTTGCAAACATTTGTGTGAAAAAAAAAAGTTTGTCCCACCAACCAAAAGCTTCACTGCACATCACTTGATAAATACTATAGCCTACACTAGGTCTTATGTAACAACTAACATTGAATGATAAAAAGCAAGTAAAGAACATGCCTAAACTGTACGCAAACTAAAAGATGAAAAAACTCACAGCAGACTGGTACTGTACTGGTACTCGGTAGGCTACTGGAAAGCCTAATGACAAATTATTCACCTACTCAGCTGCATTAACTGGTACTGGTAGCCTTTCAGCTGCTTTACCGGTAACTGGTAAGGTACATAGGCCTAGCCAAATGTCTGACTGCAATGGTAATTTTTTTTTGACTGTAACTGTCAGACATGGGCAATGATTTTCATTTTCAAGATCACATTACTTCAATGATCTGATCTTGAAGATCACATTCTTGTGTGATCTTGAAACTCAAGATCATTTTCATTTTTAAATGTTGTGTAGGGTAAGCATCGCTGAGGCCAGGTTATGTGATAGCCTAATCTGAAGCTACTGATATTTATGGCTCCGACACAGAATTGAGTCCAAACTAGAGAAACTGATTCGCATTTGCCATGGTACAGACAGACATGGGCACAATCTTGATCTTCAAGTTCAAGATCACATTATTTTAATGATCTGATCTTGAAGATCCCTTTTTTTTGGATGATGTGATCTTGAAGATCACAAAAAGGTGGTGATCTTGTCCATCTCTGGTCACTGTCGCAGATTGGTGACAGACTGTTCTGTTGGCAGGGGGCTAAGGCAAAATCTAAGATCAAATCTTTAATTAATTTTAGAATACAGTAATCTTCAAACTGAATAATGTTTCACCTTTGTCTTTGCATCAGTTACGGTAGCCTGAGGCCCAGGAAGAGTACAAATTGGTACCAATAAGCTATGTCGTCATCTTTAGCTGTCAGACTGGCTACCAAACAGGTTGCTATTAAAACGCCAGCACATTTTTCTACGTCATCAGGTTCTTCAAAACGTGCTGGCGTATTAACATTTTCCTACCAAACAAAAGGAAAAGGTTTTCGTGGTAAATGTTAAAACGCTATCACTTTCCGTTATGTCATCACATAATGAGATCGATTGGTATTTGTTACCGTATGTTACTGCAATACCAAGAACAAAAGCTATTTAGCACAAACATTTTGTAGATACATTAATACCATATCAGATATCAAATCCAAATCGATACCATATTATGAAATGATAATCATGATTACATAGAATTGATCCACAATCCACACCATATAAAATAAGTAAGTTGAGAGTAGTCACCAATATCCAACGGACCAAGTTGAGAACGAAATCAAAGCAATCGCCCAATCACTACAACTAAAAAAATTCTCACGGATACTTTTGGTACGGTAGCCTACAGAGTTGGAGTCGAGGACACAAGGCTCGAGGCCAAGGCCAAAGACACAAAAAAAATCCGAAGCCAAGGCCAAGAACAGCCTTTCCGAGGACAGACCCTCTAAAGGCCAAGAACCAAGGACACAGCCGCAAGTGTTCTCATAAAAAAAGGTCTTCAAAAAAGTTTTTCAGGCAATAGGCGTAGCCAGAAATTTTCAAAACCACAAATCACATGCAATGACGTCATCAAAATTTTTCAAAAGAGGAACTTTTTGTGGGACAAAGATATCGTAGGATGGAAGATCTGAAATTGTTGCCAAGAGAGAAGGCTTAAACTAATAGTTAAAAAGTGCAAATATCTAATTTTGGAGACGTGTTGAGAAAGCTGGTGTAACTGAAAGCTAGTGTAACTCAAACGTATTACAGAAGGGGTCTGGGGGCGGGGCCCCCAGCCGCCGGAGGCTTTGGGGGTCTGGGGGCGAAGGCCCGAGCCGCTAGGCGATTTTTGGTAATTTTTTGGAAAAAGAAGCTATTTTAATGCCATTGAATCACATTTTGCAAGTGTTCAGAGCCATTTGAAACTTGAAAGCACTAGATTTTTGAAATTTGAAAGCCAATTGAAAAGATGAAATTGTTTCATGCTCCTTTTACTAGCAATTGAAGTCCAAAACAACTTTAACATCTTGCATTTTTGAGTTAAATTTTAATTGTAAGTGATTTGGTCCAGGTAGGGGGAAGTAAGGTGCATTGTCTCTGGCTACATTTTAGCAGTAGATAACAATCTACTCGAAGATTTTTCTTGGAGATTTTTGTTTTGTCATGAAAATAACCAGTTGCAGGAGTATATGTTTGGCTAGGGGCCAGCCAGGCCCCTCAATTGAAGTCAATGATTTGTTCAATCAGCATTTTCCATGGCTAATTTTTTTTTAAAGTATTTTGTGCGCAAAAACTGAGGAGTTGGAGATGAATTACTGAATTGTTATTGAAAAATGGTACAATAGATGGTTACGCCTACTAACCATGTTATTGCCAGGCTGAATTTACGTCGCGCTTGGCCCCTGGCACTTTAGAGATTTTCGCAACATCTTTTTGCCAAATATAGATGAAGATCAAAAAAAGTCTTACGGTTTCAGCGCCGGGCCACTAGCTGGTACTGCGCCATATTATGGTAAATCCGGCCCTGGTTAATGCATTACGTTCATAAAATGCTATATGAGGGTCTGAGATAGCAACTTTTAGGACAAAAACTATTCATTTTTTCCGGTTTATACTGTACGTTTAAGTTGGCTGGCAAAAATTGAATGGAAGGGAGCCCGTGGCCATTGGTCTTCCATGTTGTTGTTAGTTACTGTTGCGAGCGAAAAATGCTAAAAAGAAACTGAATCTGAAGAAACAGTAGGCTGTTTTGGCACATTTTTGTCATTGGTGAAATTTCAATTGGGGAGGGGTTCCTTGGTTCCCTCTCATGGCTACGTCTATGCTCCAATTGAGGAAAACAAAAAAGTTGTTCGCAAATTTTCCGCGAGGTTTCTGGCGTTTTCCAACAAGATTTCAACTGTTCAAAAATAGTGCTGTCCTCGAGCCGAGGACAGGGCAATTGTCGAGGACTTGAGGTTTCGAGGTCAAGGACTTCAAAATGTGTCCTCGAGGTCAAGGACGTCCAGACGTCCACAGTCAAGGACGTCCACAGTGGTCGAGTAGATAGACCGTCTGCTACTGAAACGGTAGACTCGTGTTCGATTCCCGGTTGGGTCACACCAAAGACTATAAAAATTGGTATTCACAGCTTCCCTGCTTGACGTTCAGCAACTAAAGGGCAGTGTGAAGCCTCCATCGTGTGAGGTAGATAGATGGCCGCTTGACTCGAAGACCGAAAGATCCCCTCGCTGTCTCCTGGCCAAGGCAACTTGGTGAATAAAATATAATTACCAGAGGTGGAGTCGAGGACACAAGGCTCGAGGCCAAGGCTAAGGGCACAAAAAAAAATCCGAGGCCAAGGACTAGTGATGTAGTCAAGACCCTGATGGTCGGGACCGAGACCAAGACCGAGACTTGGAAAAAATTCGAGTCCAAGACCAAAGACCGAGACTTGAAAAAATTTTCGAGACCGAGATCAAGACTGGGTGAGTTTGTTCGAGACCGAGACGAGACTTCGAGACCCGAGATTTTATTTCTGAGTTCATCTTATTTATTAACCCGAGACTTTATTTATTAAGTTCATCATTCTGAGTCTGCAATCTTAACTGTATCATACTACGAAAGATCTTTTCAACAGAATGAGACTGAAAACATTCACTTTGAGGTCTGAGCTGTCCTGATTAACCTTACTTGACCAAACCTTATCGCACTGCCATGCTACCACCTCAAACTCGGTCCACGTGCAAGAAACCTGAACGAAAAAAGGTTTAGAGCATTTACTACCAGAAAGCAAAAATGCAGACAGCGGCAATTAATACCTTCAACAAAGATCAACATCAAATTATACCGCTTAAGCGGCTTCTTTCCCTCCAGACTGTTTCACATCACACTTTTCATAAGTAAATAACAAAGATATAATAATGAATAACAGGTCGAGCACTTTTCTTCCACGGCTCTATCTTGAGTGTTTTCGAACCTCAAGTATCTCCCACTGAGTTGCCAACTATCAAAAATTGAGGTTTTATTGCAAAACTTTGTTTCTCACGATCTCAGTTTAAAAACATTGACGGAAATAAAATGAAAATTGACCGAAATGAATAAATAAAGGAGATTGTTGGAAAGCAATCAAAAAGGTGTTAAGACCTAGAAAGTCAATCGAATCTTTGTTTGCGTTGCTTGCATTAAATAATTAAATTCAAAATTTTACTCCTACGCCTAACGAAGATTTTTGAGTCTCGAGACTTCTCATATTTCGAGACCATGACTTTTCGAGACCAAGACTCGAGATCGAGACTTGAAGTTCAAGTTCTAGGCGAGACCGAGACGAGACTTTCAAAAATGTGTCTCAAGACAGTCTCGAGACGCGAGACCAATCTCGAGAACTACATCACTACCAAGGACAGCCTTTTCGAGGACAGACCCTCTCGAGGCCAAGGACAGGGATGCTCGAGGCCAAGGCCAAGGACCAAGGACACAGCCGCAAATGTTCTCCAAAACAAAAAGGTCTTCAAAAATTTTTTTCAGGCAATCTCCAATTTATAGGCGTACCCAGAATTTTTGGTTGGTAGGGAGGCCCAAACCACAAATCACACGCAATGATGTCATCAAAAATTTTCAAAAGAGGAACTTTTGTGGGACAAAGATATCATAGGATGGAAGATCTGAAATCGTTGCCGGTTGCAAGTTAAGCAGGATTTTGCAATAGGAGAAGGCTTTAAGTAATAGTTAAAAAGTGCAAATATCTAACTTTGGAGACGTGTTGAGAAAGCTAGTGTATCTCAAACGTAGCACAGACGGGGGTGTGGGGGCGCAGCCGCCAGAGACTTTGGGGGGCCGGGGGGCGATACCCCCAGCCGTTGGGTGATTTTTTGTAAGGTTTTTGGAAAAAAACTGCTATTTTAATGCCATTGAATCACATTTCGCACGTGTTCAGAGCCATTTGAAAGCACCAAATTTTTGAAATTTGAAAGCCAATTGAAAAGATGAAATTACTTGATGCTCCTTTTACTTGCAATTTAAGTCCAAAATACGTTTAACATCTTGCATTCTTGTGTTAAATTTTAATTGTAAGTGATTTGGTCCAGGTAGGGGGAAGTAAGGCGCATTGTTTCTTGCTACATTTTAGCAGTAAATAATGATCCACTCGAAGATTTTCCTTGGAGGTTTTTGTTTTGTCATAAAAATAACCAGTTATAGGAGTATTTGTTCGGCAGGGGGGCCCAGGCCCCCTCAATTGAAGTTCAATGGTTTGCTCAATTAGCATTTTCCAAGGCTAATTTTTTTTTAAAGTATTTTGTGCGTAAAAACTGGCGAGATGGAGGTGAATTATTGAATTGTTATTGAAAAATGGCACAATAGAAGCACGTTTTGGCAGAAAATGATAAGTCGCATTTCGCCGTTTCGAGAAAATCGCGTTTGAAATTTCAAAACTCTCAAACGGACTTTGTGGTTCAGTACAGTATATTATTAAAAAATATTTTTCATAGTAATGATGTGTCTAATTTGCTCCTCGTTTTGTTAAAATTTCAATATTTTAGGTGAATAAATAAAAAAGTTATAACCGAAAAAGTTTTTTTGACCTAAACTTTTTCTTCTTAATCGCGGTTTTCAATAACCTTTGCTCTTCAATCCAGGCATGTAAGCTTTTGTTTTTGATTAGTCATAGTAAAACTTTTGGGGTCGAAAATAGTTTACTGACAACTGTTAACTCAAAAATCGAAACCTGTTTGAACCCTACGCATTTTGGTGACAGTTCGATTTATCAACTGAAACCTGCGTTATGTGATGACAGTTAACATCGTTCGTAGAAAGTTTATTGATTCAAGCGTAGTTTCAGTTACAGTCCATTAACTTTGTTTTCGCTCGACCCTCTCCCTGTCAAGACACACATTACCGTTTCTGGAGTAATTACTACAATAAATTTTGCAAAATAGTTATTCTTTTTGCTATCAACACAAAAGGTTTATTGCTGAACGGATTTCCTTAGGAAGTTCAAAATTAAACAATTAACAAAAATAAGCAAACTATTCACAACGACAAAAAATTTTGTGAAATTTTGCAAAAGATTTTGGTATAGAAAGTAGCACTGTAAATGCAACGCATATTTAAACCGGCTGAGAAAATCGGCTATTCGTGGGTCGTGGTACAGAGGTAAAATTTCAGTCGTTTTATTACAAGCCGTAAATCATAAAATAAGATAATTTGAAAAATCGAACAAGTATTAACCTAAATCATGTACATTTTATAAGATTTGAGAAAAAGAACTAATGAAACAAGATTTGAGAAAAGTGATTGGAAGTTATCAAAATTAAACGCTAAAAAGCTCCCCCACTATTTTCTCTTTTTTTATTTTGAAGCCAATGGGTTTCTCTAGGCGAAGCTATTAATTGCTAGTTTGGTTATAATTTCTGTCACTGAGCAATGTAATAGTTATATTTTCTGTCACTGAGCAAGTTGACCGTTCTGTCAGCTGGTCGATCGGTAACGCTTTCATCTATGCAACGGGAAATCTAAAGTTCAAATCTCTGGCCGGTCAAATTGGACGCAGTGCTGCCAACGGCTCGCCACCGCTGCGACATTTCTTCGAAAGGAGCTGTGCTATCCGGGCGAAATGACGCGGAAATGAACTCCGCAATTTCGTTACACGCTTCGGCGTAATATTACAAATATAATGAAAGATTTGATTTGAAATGCTATGTTGCCTTTTGATCTAAGGCGTTTCATAATTGTGATTAAATAATAAATTAGCAATTTAAAGTTTAATCATCCGGCTATTTACGCATGTATCGCAATGGAATTTTTTATTATCAAATAACAAACACAGAAAAAACTTGTTTTCCTTTTGAATAATGTTGTCATGTAGTTGTAGCTGTTATCACAGAGTCGTAATCAAGCCGTCAAGTTCAAGTCCAAACCAGAAAAATGGTTGGAAGCTTAAATCAGCCCCCTAAAAGCAATGCAGTGAAATTAGATCTGAAAAACGTAAGCGGATAATATAATTGCTTTTTTCCTTTATAACTCAGGTCTGCTGCGACTAAATAGAATAATTTATTGAAGAATTGCAAAGCAGTAATAATAATCGATGAGGATTAATAAATGTATCGATACTTAAATGAAGTCTTTATTCCGTGTTGCAAAGTTGTTTTGATTATGTTTTTATAGCGACCTGAAACACTACGCACGTATCAGGTCAACCAAAATTTTGGTTAAACAAATGATATCTTTATATTTTATTTGTTTAGCCAAGATTTAGTTGCTACAAGGCAAAAAAAAGTTTTGAAATAATATCCATTTTGTTACGCTATGATAAAATGCAGTAGGCCAATAATATTCCAAAATTTAGTTCCTTCTGCTCCCCCAAATCCCTGCTCCAATTTGAAAATTGCGAAAAATCTACACAAAAGAATGATTTCTCAGTGTATACATGCTTAAACTGCCTTGTTTTGCAAATTTAAATATAAAAAATGATTGAAATCTTCAATTTCAAGGGGGAAAGTGCCTCCCTGCCCCCGTGGGCGCCTCTGCTTGTTAACTGTAAGGCGCGATCTACACTATATGCGTAAAATCGTGAACGTACCAGTGAATTCTTAGTTTATTTCTTTTTTTAATGACAGTTTGTACGTTGATACGGCGTTCGTGCCGAATTTTTGTTTGTAATAATATACTTTTGGGATAAATACTACAAATAAAGTACGGTGCGTTTGTGCGCTCACAATTTTACTTTAAATGTAGACCAGAGGTAAAGGTTGGTGTTAATTTTTGTTTGCATGCACTTAGAAAATTTGGCTAAAAATTTACAAAATTTGTGCCTTTACAAAATTTACAGTCATGATTATTATTAAAGTTAGACCAAGCTTCAGCTTCGGCGTCGAAGGTAAAAAAAATATGATAACGCAGCACATGGTTATAAACAGGCCGACTACAGCACATTAAAGGCCCGAACCCGATAAGTGATCTGAAACCAAAATCAGGGCTGAAAAAGCCCGAATTTATGACCCAAAATATGTATTCGGTTATTGCTCGTATGCGATAAAAAATGAGCTACTTACGGATGATGATGATGATCAACTGTGACGCAATATAATGATAATGATTGTGCGATACAAACGTATAATGCTAAGACATCATTTTTACTTTGGGTTGCAAAGTTATTTTAATTTTAGTAGCATCTAAACGCCTACAATATTTGTTAAGTAATCCAGATCAGCGAAACCCAACCCGAAAAAATATTTTTTCCAAAGTCGAAAAAACTGTAAAAAGAAATTTAAACATTAAAAAATTATCAGAAAGAAATTTTTTTTTGATCGTGCCATGTCAATTGAAATTGTCGTTCGCTTGTTTACGCCGTGGCGACCTAGAATATCAGCATGTGTACAGTAAGAGAGCGATTAAGTTAAAAAGTAGATTTAGTATTTTTGTCTTTCTGAACTCGAGCTCGAAAAAATTGATAATTTTGTCGAACTTATAAAACTCAAAAAAATTAATTTAGATAACTCGAACTTGCTAAAATAAGCTAAACTCGAACTCGAATAAAAGTCGATCGAGTTCGAGGCCTAAGTACGTATAAGTCAATTGCCAAGCCCAATGTAGCTCGACATTTTTTCAATCTTAAGTCCAAACTCGCCCCAAAAACCCCATCCCGACTTACAAGTCTGGTCACACCTTCGGTAATTTTTGTCCTCGACCTAGTTTTTTCAGCTGTGTTTGGCGTTTACCGAAGCATTTAATTAAGCACTGTCTGCAATCAGAAAACAATGCCTATTTCGAGGAACCAAAGTGCTCACTTTTGTAATTGTTATTATTTTTACTAAATTTTATCACTTTGTTGGCTGAACAACCATCAACCGCACCGTATTTACAATTTACCGTAAATCAATTAGTCAAATATTTCATTATACTCGCTGTAATACGCCGAAGCGTGTGAGGAGTTTGCATCTCCACGTCATTGCGGCCGGGCAACACAGCTCCTTTCGAAGAAATAACAACCATTTCAAATCTCGTCATAGCGTATTTCCAAAATAAAACCGCCTTCAGTTAGCCCTTCAATGAACCGTTTTTCCATAATTCAGATTGAAGAAATTAACAAAAATAATACGTCATACACAAACGGAAACCAACAGAGATGGTAGCAGGCGAAACGTTGTTAGTTGTTGTCATTTACAAGGATTTATCACTTTTCTTCAATGCGACCTTACTGTTTGTTTTTCTGACACAAAAGATTTTGTCTCGGCCGATTGTAATTTTAAACGTTGCCGAATACTAAAAACTAGCTTTCGGTAGACACCAATTATTATTGATTAATAAATGAATTCAGAGAGTTGGTCGAGCAGTAAAACGTTGTTCTGGAGCGGGAGGTCTTAACTTCAAATCTCGGGCCGGTTATCTAACACAGTGTTGCCAACCGTTCGCCACCGATAGGACATTTCTTCCGAAGGAGCTGACGTTTTACCCGCGGAAGCAATGACGCGGAAATAAGCGTACAAACTAACTTCACGATTTGGTGCAATTCAAAGAATATAATGAATGTTTAATTTTTTTTCATTTTATTTAAATAATATTTACTGCATAGCCATAGTCAAGCATTTGTAGTGTATCCGCCTGTCGGTGTTTAGCAAATACCTTATGATTTCAAGTTCCATCGCTTTAAATTGTATATTTATTCATTTTCTACAAAAATAAATCCAAAACACGTTACGTCAGTTAATTACAGGTATACTGCACAAAGCACACAATACCTCAAACTGTCCTACGTTTTTTCTAAAAAAAAAAAATACAAAGAGAAAAAAACTTAAAATCGCGATGTTGAAACATAAAAAGTGCGAAAATAACGGACATGCACGGTGTACTGTCGACCAAATATCGCACAACAAACAAAAATACAAGAGGAATGCCACTTGCAGTTAGGCTACACTAGAAATATAAAAAGCACGAAAAGCAGCAGTCATGCAGTTTATGCAGGATGTTTCGAAATCAGGGCCCCCTCTATACTTTACGGGAAAATTAATTGAGTTTTCTTCAGTAGTCTACTTTGAAGTTCATTCATGTAAGTTTCAACTGAGTAATTTTTTTTTAGATTTATTTTACTTTCATGTCGAATACCTGAGTAAGATTAACCTTCATAGCAAATGATTCTGAGAAAATTAGATGAACTGACAAATTTGGGCATTCTTAATTAGCACCTCCAATCCAAATCTTCATAAAAACACGAGTAGTTATATCAAAAGATTGCGAGAAAAAAACTGCAATGGTTTACTAAGTTATTCAGATCGACCTACGGCGATTCGTGAGTGAAGTGCCAGGAAAATTAAACCTTGGATTCTCTACTTTTTTTGCAATTCGTCAAGGTTATACTTCTCAAGAATGCAGGTTTAAGGCTTATGGGGCAAACCAGTGGAGGCACCACAAAAAGCTAAGGCTACGTTAAAAACTTAAATCCGCTTAATTTTAGTTTATGGGTGCATGTGATCGAACGAAATGGCGAACGAAATGGTGCATGTGATCGAACGAAATATGTAAAGACAATGACCATACAAAATCCGGCCAACTAAGTCGACAGGACAAAACCGGATCCAAAATGAGATAATGATTTAATTTATACTGTAGAGGGGGGCTCTAATTTCAATACATCCTGTACACTGTCAAAGAAATACCATACACTCAAAACACATTGATACAAGCAAAGACATACAACTTACAATTTGACTACAGTAACTGCAGCTATCGCAACTGAAGTAATAATATCATGTGCTGCTAAAAGTTTAGACAAATATTAAAAACAATTCAATAGACCATTTCTGAATGCAATTCAAAATTCGAAATTTGCAGCTAGCGTCTGGTTAAGGTTGCTGCTAAATATCTTATCAACGTGGCAGCATTCACCAAAACACGCTAAAATCAGCCTGCTGTTCTACATTATGCCACAATAGCTAAATATCATGCAATAACGCAGAAATGAAGCAAACAAAACTTTGCTTTCAATCAAGTAGAGCTAAACTCTTATTCTTTCAACGACAGCCTTTATTTAAAAAACTAACCGATTCGTGCATTTTGAGCTGTCTAAAATTTACGATCTTATAAAAGTTTAACACAAGCACTCAAGCATATTCAAGATAAATAAATGAATCCAAGATAAACATAAACACTTTTTATCAAATAGAATGCGATTTTACAGAACAATAAAAAAAATCCTTTTTAGTTGCGCATCCACCAGAGGGGGGCGTGGCAGGCGAAGTCAAGTATTTAGTTAAGGCTTTTAGAAAATTGAATCTGAATTTGCAAGCTTTTCAACATCCTTATAGAAGAATTAAATTAAATGAAACTAGAAGGACTAAATTAAACTTTCTTTAATTCAAAGTTTTCTTCACGATGATGCAGAACACTTTGGGCTGAACATTAAATTAGTAAAAAATATACAAAAACTCTGGTGAAAACAATTTTTATGTGATTGCCGAATGTTGGCGAAATTTATTGTTTGTGTGTGCATGGAGGTTCAAAAAAAGTAAGTTTTGGAGTATGCTATTTACTTAGAGTAAAAAATATGCCAAACTACTAATAATGAAACAATAGGCGAATACTTTATTGAAAAGTCGATTAAAAATGTTCACTCAAGTTTTGCATTCTTGTCAGTTATTACATGCTCCAAAATGAAAACACCCAGGACATAAACACAGCACTATATTAAAGGAAGGATCGAGGGGACTTTGGACACAATTGCTTTTAGAGCCCCGATCTGAAAAGGGAGACAACTTAAAGGTACTTAATAGTGTAACTTGAGAAACCAGTAAAAGTAAATTGTACTTTTTTGAAAAAAGGCCTAAAATTTTGATAGAGTCTTTACCTCCCAGCATTTTGGTGTGGCATGAAAAAGAGATTTGACGGCATAACAATAGTTCAAAGCATCAAAAACACTTTAATTATGGTATAATATACAGAATACAGTTTTAAATTATTCTATTGTAGGCTATTCTCAAATTTTTAGTAATTCAAGATAATTAAGCTTTTTCTCAAAGCCTTTAATACATGATTGGAGAAACGATTTTCAAGCACTATTAATTTCAGAAATTAATAAGAAAAACAAACCAAAATATTTTGATAATGTTGTGTAAATCAGTTGACAATGGCGTCTATTTAAGTCTAAACCGCGCGCAATTCATCAGCGGCTGGAGACTGCGCCTCCAGATTTCTTCTGTAAAATTTAGAACAACAATTTTACTGCTCCTTTCCAAAATCGATTTGGGAGATTTTTTGAGTGTTACCGCTCGTCTACATCATACTATTTGTCAAATGCACAAAATTCCCACAAAATCCAAACACATCGTTTTGATTTTCCAAAAACATTTGTGACCTGCGCCTCTCATGGCCATGCATAAACATCAACTCACAAAAGCTCAAGACATTAAAACTATCGCTACAGCAAATGATAATTTACTACAGCATAGAACTGTGGGCTATGATAGTAGGCTTGCGCTGCAACTATGGTGGTGATTCAGTATGAAAAAGCGAAAGATAAAATGAAGTGTTTTCGGGAAGCGCCACCGCTTGCAATAATGTAAAAATATTATCATATTTTGGTTTAGAAATAGGCACAAGATCTAAGCAAAGAGCAGCATTTACAAATGCCAACGATAAATCATCTAGACTTGCTTTTTTCTTTAAAATGTTTACGTGGTGGCAGTGTACATCTGACATGATTGCTCGGGATTTTGGCAACTCGCCTCTCAAAAACAGAAAACCTCTGGTTTTTGAAAGAGGAACAGACGATTCGATAACTGAATCCAATTCGCTTTTGAAATCGGAAACAGTCACAACTGGTGTGCCGTCTGGCTCCATATCATCAGTCAATGGAAATTTTACATACACAACGTCAAATGGCCGATTTGGTTGAGCGTCTTTAATTAATTTCACCCATGTAGAAGGCAATACAGCTTTTGTACACCTTCGTTTGCACTTTTCAATCATAGCAAAATCCCTGTCAATGGGCATAAACGAATGTCCGGGAATGGGGTAGAATAGCCTGATTTCTTGAAATTGGCTTTGCGAAAGCCAATACCAGAAGGAAAGCAAAAACTTGTTTTTACATTGTGCGAAACAATTGTCCATAAACACATGCACAATTTTTACGCTTTTGCTGACTTTGTTGTCAAAGAACCATTTTAGACAACTAATCACTTCGTTTGGCCCTTTGTGAGCAAAATGCTCGGAATTAACAAACATTGTTGCTTCGTTTGTGCCTAAATTATGAATACCTAGATTGTGCATCCACAGTTGACGCATATAATATTCTTTTCCGGTGTTGGTGAGGGGAAGGGGTAGATTTTTTTGGTAGTCAAAGCATATCACTATTGTGTCGTTTGGATAGCGTTTAGCTAGAGCCCTAGACGCTTTCATTTGAGTAAAAAAAGCGTCTGCTTTTCGCACATGAAGTTCTTTAACCGTTTTTAACCTCGCCATTTCTACTGTATCTTTTTTTGCCTTGATTATGTCGGCGTTCAGGCACTCACATGTATCGCAAATGTCAGTTCTCGGAGAACCAATTTTGATGTTTTTCATGCCGCTGAAAACTTCTCTGTATTTCCAATATTTCACCTGATCATATGGGTATTTTTTATTAAAAAGTCGATGCATAAGGCTCACGGTGAAGGTAGAATCTAGGTAGAGAATTTCGCGACTCTTTTCTCTGCAATAATGTGACTCTTTAACCGGGAGAGAAGTAATATGCTCTTTTATCTTTGCAGTGATTGAATCAGGCAGCTTGTTTTTTGGAGTGTGACGACCACGCTTGTCAAAAATATCACCGTCTTGGTCTTTAACTTTTTTTTCAATTCTGCCTTGTCGAATTCCATGCAGCAAATGGAAAGCTTTCTTGCATACCTTTTGCTTTTGCTTGTGTACAGTAACAGAATATGAGTAAGACATCTTTCTTTTAGGACTCAGCAGGTAGCGTTGGTGACTCGTTCTTCTTTTGACCTTCAAAAGAAAATAGGCATAATTAATTAAAGCATGTGAGGATATAAACCAGTCCATGAAGGCGGCAGGAGAGTAGTATAGTATGTCAGATTGGGTTTTCTGTTTTCTCTGTTTTACTTTTCCTTTAAAATTTTGGTCTCATCACCAATCGCTATAAAAATTTTAAAGTATGATGCTCCCACAGTCATCACCGTAAATGTTATGTCCAAATTTCAGCTTTTTAGGATCAGTCGCTTTCGGGTTATGAATTACAGCAGTACATAACGAACAGCTGCAGGTTAGCACATTTTAATTTAAAACATTCGAAAATGAAAATTTTGCAAAATCTAATAGCATATTTCACCCGTAATCACGAACATCAGGGGTTATACAATTCAAAAAATACTGTAAAAAGCATTCAAAATTACTGTAAAATCTAAACCTTAATATTTGAAGCAAAGCTAGGTCATGACTTTCCAATTTTTTCAAAGTTACAAATCTTAATGTTTGAACCTTAATTTTCAATGCGTTTTATCCTTGTAATATTTTTAGTTTGGATACTGTACAACTCTAATGATTCATTTCACTTACAGAAGAAAAATCAACTTTAGGTCAAAGCAGGTCAAAGCAATCAACTTCAGGTTGAAGCAGGTCAAAGCGAATACATACACTTTTTCAGAGGTGGGCACAAATAACATTGTACCAAAAGCACAGCGCAACAAAGAGCAACGATCTTTTCAACCAGGAAAAGCGCAACCCAAAATGCGCAATTTAAGTTTTTTTTAATTTTTGAAGTGCAGCACAACTCCCGCACTGAACTTTTTGATTCAGTTGAAGCGCAATGCAATTCCGGAATGGCATTTTCGTATCAAGTTCAAGCACAACCTAACTACTGCAATTGAAATTTCACAACACAATGCAAATACCGCATTTTTTGCAAATTTAGACAGAAAAAAAGTAAATAGTTTGATAAGAAGGCAACATTTATCAATATTACGATCGAAATGGAACAAAACTAAGTTTAATGCATGGAATAGCGCTTTTCACAAAAAAATTTTTGAAAGCGCAAGCAATTACAGTGCAAGAAATTTTAAAGACTTTAGTCCGCAACGCAACTTCCGCAATGTTTTAAAATAAAAAATTAACGAGCAACGCAACTTCCACAAATGCGGAGGTTGCGGAAATTGCGCTTCTATTTGAGTATTGCTTACTTCTGCACTTTACACACATCTAGCTAAAGAATGCCACAGGAGGCACAACATGTTTCAGGTTCTAGTTACTGGGCATACAAATAATAATGCCTTATCAGTTTTATTAATACTATTAACTCACAAAACATAACCTTTACCTGTTCAGCCTTAATGCAGCCTTTAAGATACTGATTTTGAAGAACATGTTCTCCAAGGCGATTGAAGTTGTCCAAAATCCTTTTTTTTACCGGGGTGCTAAACTTTTTGGAACATTGACATCTACAACTCCACCACGTCACTTTTCTCGCAGAAAAGTGTTTGCATTTTGTGGAATAAGACAGCCCTTTAACAAAAAAAAAGATTTATTGAAATTTATTATTAGGAAATTGAATTCACTTTAGAGCTAATAATTCACCCAGTAGCTTGAGCACATAAAACGAGAAGTATAAAAAGTTTAATACAATCTGTTGGCTGGACAGCATTCTATGTAGTTTAAACCGATCTACGACACAGCGGCACAAACAAAAGGGCGCAGACGTAAATCTGCTATCTATGCTGTCATTTTCGTGCTACGAAAAATAATAATGTAATAAAAGAAACAAAACCGATCTATTTTTCGAATACATTGCAACAAGTACAAATTAAAAAAAAAAACGATAAATTTCAGTAAAGTGTTGATAATGACTGCCTTTAGTAACCGTGCATATGAATAGGAAACGCTGTTGCTTCGCAGCGGGATAAAAGACTAATTATTGTTTGCTTAACAGATTAAATCATTAAATTAAACCCTATTTTAAAATCGGAAAATGTTCAAAACTTAAATTTTAAAAATTAAACGAAATACAGTACTCATTGAAAAATTACCAAGTTCGTTTCTTTGAATTTGTAATCATTTTCTAAAGCATGAAAATGTTTCAAAACCTTTGTAGACATTACTTCCCTTAAATATTAAATCTTTATTTAAATGTGCCTTCACCATAACATCCCTCCTAGCAGCCTGGCAGTTTTAATCGCTGCTGCTTTGATGATGAAGTTCTTTGAAAAAACAAAAAAGCCGAAGTAAAAACTTCGATCTGATCTAATTAAATTTAAATTGCCGAACCATACTAAGCACACTAGTCTAATGTATGCGACACAGCGACAGGCATCTCAATCTTGAAGAATGATCTGCAATACTAATTAGACCAAAGATGGTGTAAATGGTTTTGGCTGTCAAGTTATTTAAATGACGTTACTTGATTATTTCAACTTTTCGAGACACTTAGAATATTGAAAGCAAATAACCAAAAGCTCATAAAGGTAGTAAACAAAATTTGAAAGAGGCGCATTTAAATTATTTATTTGACTATCAACTACCATATACTTAAAAATTTATTTAGCGCAATTAGATCTCTATTTTAAAGCTCAATGAAGTTCGGTAAAATTTGGATACTGTCGCGAAGTTCCCCGATATCGCTTTCAATGTCACGTTCTACTGTAGTTTAGCATATTTCCTTCCACGACTCTGCACTAATCGCAGTATTCTACTACGGTACAAGATATAACATGTTCAATGCCAGCGCCAACAAATAAATTTTTACATTTTTCAACAAGCCAAAGCGCAGCTTATTTTTGTCCATTTATCACAAAAGAGAGTCAAGAAAGACTAGCTGTGACGTCATCGCATACAATTTGGAAGCGTTAGAAAAGCTGGAACGTGAACCGCTTTTCTCAAGAGTTTTGAACTTTTTTTATTAACATAAGGCTTAGTAATAAAAATGCCATAATTTTCTAAGTTTCGCGGTCAGGCGGGGAGGGGATAAGATTGATAAATTAATTTACGGCCACATCAGCAATTCTAAAAATTTCCTAAAAAAAACAACATGTAAATCAAAAAAAAAAAAAAATTAACAGCTGCAGCTTTTTTAACCTCCATTACGAACCGCCCCTGACGACCTAGATTGGTACATTCATTTTGAACTTTTTTCAATAAAAAGGATGTTTGGCGATTTTAATTGAATTCGGGGAAGAAAGAATTACTGTGCATTGTTAACGCGACAGCGCCATACAAATGTTTCTTTTATCATCGAACAACATTTTCAGTAGTTTTTGGTGGGATTGGGGTTTGATTAGATGAAAATTTAAATCTAAATCTACTCAAAATTTTGCTCAAATTCGGATTTAAACTTTTAAATTTTTGAAATCGTTTTGTTTAACTCAAAATTTTTAATTCTGAAAAACTTTGAATTTTTCCAACCTTTTTTTATTGCAATGTTTACAGTTTAAATATCGCAAACGACGACAGCAACCCTTTTAAATACCCTTTATGCAAGACAAGTAGCCCAAAATAAAATTGCATTGAATTTGAACTTGTAGAATTTCAATATTAAGAACTTGAAATTAATGTACTTTATTTGAATTTCGGGTTTTTAAAAACAATGAATATTAATTTTGATTTCAAAAAAAAACGAAATTAATATAAATTTCAAGTTTTAAAAATTTGGAATTCATTAAATCCTAAATGTGTTTTTGCTCACGATCTCAGCACAAATCATCTACAATACAATATTCTTAAAAGTTATATTTCCTATTCAATATAGGCCGTTAGAAAATGAATGTTTAATTTTTTACACAAAAACAATAGAAAAGTCTTAAATGATCGTAAATGTAATATAGTAACTTCTACAATATTATGCTGTGACAAAGACGAACAAAAATAATGCAACTTACTTACCCAAAGCTCGTTTTTTTTCAACTGGTTTCTTTTTGACAGCTTGTTTAGCGTTAATAAAAAAGAAGGGCTTGAGTAATCTGTTGATGTCGTAGTAGACTGTTGAGTCTGTAAAGCGTTTGGAAGTGGTGTGGATGGCGATAGAGCTGAGGAATTCATGTATGCTTCGTTAGAAACCTTGGAACTTGATTTTGCTCTATTTGCCAACTCTAAGACTGGCAAACGTTCCTCTAAGCTAGAAAAAGATACAATTCCAGGAGGCTGTGCGGATAATGACTCCCGTAAAGTTGGCATTGATTCACTATTCAATGATGGTTCGTACAAAAAAGATGATCTAAACGAAGGATTATTTTCGTATGTTGGAGCTAACAACGACGAAAAGGTGGATGAAGATTCATTGCTTGAAATCCAAGCAGGTTGTGAGTTTTTCGAATTTAGTGAAAATAACAGCGCAGTAGTGTGATTGGAAATTATTGAACCGGATCTCAAACATTCATTTTCCAGCGCTTGGGGGTAAAAAGATGCTGAACTATTGGATGGTGATGACTCATTTTCCAGAGCTGGGGATGCTGAATTATTGGATGGTGATGATTCATTTTCCAAAGCTGGGGCGTCAAAAAATGCTGAACTATTGGATGGTGATGATTCATTTTCTAGCGCTGGGGCGTCAAAGGATACAGAAATATTGGACAGAGAAGATTCATTTTCCAGCGCTGGGGCGTCAAACGACACAGAAATATTGGATAGTGAAGATTCATTTTTCAGCGCTTCGGCGTAAAAAGATGCTGAACTATTGGATGGTGATGACTCATTATTCAGTGCTGGGGCTGCTGAATTATTGGATGGTGATGATTTATTTTCCAACGCTGGGTCTTCAAAAAATGCTAAAGTATTGGATGGTGATGATTCATTTTCCAGCGCTGGATCGTCGAAAGACACTGAACTAAATAAAGAATCGTTTTCCATCGCTGGGGCGTGAAAAGATAATGAAGTATTGGATAGTAAAGATTCATTTTCCAGCGCTGAGCCGCCAAAAGATGCTGAATTATTGAATGATGAAGATTGGTTGTTTGGAACGGGGAGAAGAGGAAGAGATAAAGAAGACGGAGGTTCAGTTTTCAAAGCTTCCGCTATAAAAGGTTCATCATGTACCAAATTGTTTTCCGGTGGGGTGCCGTCTGTATTATTTGGATTTGATAGACAGGAAGACAGAGGTGAAAGGTGAAAGTTTGAGGATCTTGGGGTTGAAAAGCAATTTGGGGAAAACAGCGAAAACGAGTGGTGTGGTAGAGAGTCGGGACTTAAAAGTTCATCATCGGAACTCTTGCAGTCATCTTCATTGGTTTTTTGCAAGATTTCAGCCATTTTTTCAATAGTTATACTTTCACATAACTTCTCGAAACGCAATTTTCTTTTAGCCATATTTATC
This sequence comes from Trididemnum nubilum, assembly GCA_963965965.1. Taxonomy (NCBI): domain Eukaryota; kingdom Metazoa; phylum Chordata; class Ascidiacea; order Aplousobranchia; family Didemnidae; genus Trididemnum; species Trididemnum nubilum. Next base: position 23,553,405 of record OZ014470.1, read on the forward strand.
TACGCATTAACTACTGACTGCATTCCAATAACTAAAAGTTATATTTTTATAAAAAAAAACTTTTTCAACAATAATTGTCTTAAATGATAACTTAAAATATTATAGCGTTTTCGTTTTCATACAGTTATATTACGCCAAGATATTTTTTTAACTACAGCTGCATTATGTATTCAAATATTTAATTATAACACAAGGCACGTCAAAAATTAACTACTTTTAAAGTTCTACAGTATGCTTTTATCGTAATCGGGATCATCAGAGGTGTGTTATTCAAAAAGAATTCTATTTTCTTGCTCTGGCCTACGCTGTCGAGAGCACTTTTTTGAATCGATTGAATTCAAACTCCAAGTATTTAATTACATCTGAGTTGAAACACCTATTCCAAATTAGTTTTTTTATCATACTGATCTACTTACTCTAAATAGTCAGAGCAAATTATAAATTTCGACCAACAGTAATTGGATTGAATCATGCGTATAATTAATTATTTTCCTCACTGCGGCGTAACCAGTTCTTTTAGAAGTAAGACACTAACAGCACTGCATGGTGTATAGTGCATAAACATCTAGGAAGTTAACCTGTAAACGTTATTTTCTTTACTTCGTGGAAAAACTTGAAAACTAGTTTAGTTTTTTGGCGGAAAATATAAAAAGTATATTTCTGAACCGAAAAATTAAGAAATCTGAACTGAATCAGGCCTTACTTTTACAAAAGTTTTTCGAATCTTTTACTGCTGCGCAAAAATTCCCAAGCAAAAACTGTCAAAGTTTTCCAAAAATTTTGCAATTATGGGAAATTCTCGGTAAAGTATGCACAGAATGTAAAATTGCGCTGGTGTAAACGCAACGCTATAACAGCAATTCTTGACGAATGTTGAAAAAATGTAGCAAAAAAAACGTTTAAGCAATTAATTTAGTCGATGGCCAACGCAGATTAATTTGTAATATAGCAACTAAACTGATTTTAACACTGGGCAACGTTATGCAAAATTCTTGCAACAAAACCTTTAAAACTGCAATAATTCAATTTTTGTCAGTCTAGTCGTAACCAAAACTTTTATATTTTTTTGGCTACCAAAATCCTACCGCATAATCTTCGTCATAACTAAAACCCCCTTTGAGAAAACGAAAGTATTACACTATTTTTCGTTCATAAGCATTCGAGTTGAGAGTGGCTTTTCTTAATTTTTCGGGAATTTTTATTCTCATTTGTTTTTAATTCTTTCCTAAATTTGAGAACATTTCCTAAATTTGGGAACATTTCCTAAATTTGGGAACATTTTCTAAATTTGGGTACATTTCCTAAATTTGAGACATAATTTTCTACAAAATTTGAGCTACCGTATTTGTTAAACTGTTTAATTGCCAATGGTCTGTCTGCTGAGTAAAAACTTTCTGAACTTCGTTGCGTTTGAAGCATTCAAAAAGTGCAAAAGCAGGTTCTTTTAACTTGAACGTCAATCAAAAATTTTTTCAAGTGTCTGCGCAATGCGCAGTCTCAATAATTTCGGGATTGTTGCAATTTTGCCAGTAAATATTCGAAAATCACACTAAAATCTCATCGCTTTGAATCAGTACGAAATTTAGAACAATTTCTATTTTGATTTAATTTTTTTTCGTTTGTTCTCAATTTTTTTTTTGCTGCTAAGGCTACATAGTTCTTAGTTCTTAATCTTCAACTTTGTCCAAAAATAAGCCACGTGTTCTTTTAAAATCGTTTAAACAAAACAGTGTCTAGTTCTTTTATTTGCAACAACGTATTGCAATGTATTTTTATTTACGTTGACGTTTCGCTCTCCAGTCCAGTAGCATCATTGGAACAGTAACGCATTTCTTATTGCAAAATTAAAATAAAACGAGCTCCAAGCTTCAGTTTCAAGCAAAGTGTATAGTCTATTAACCGAATAGTTCGAGGGGCAAAATAATGGATACTTTCGCCTCCAAACAAAATTAAAGCCACTCTATTTGCTGGAGCTACAATATAATTATCTATATTTTTCATTTATTTTTTAAGGTAGCCCTTACACCTTTGAAATTAAACACAACAAAGATGCTAGGCCTTTCAAAAGCAAACAAACGTTAGTGTTACGCCACAAACCACAATCATTTCTATCAATTTAATTTAAACAAACGGACTGTAGAAATAAAAACGTTTAGAAAGACTGCAAAATAAGAAGCCCCTACACTTTTTTTTTACAATATTGAGTAAATTTTGATCTGAGGCTGACAGTTTTTAATTTTTTGCCAATTTTCAGTCTCATTTGTTCTTATTTGTTCTTAAATTTGAGAACATCGATGTCAAATTTAGCGACCATGCTTGCAAAACTTTGTCAGCTTGAATAAACGATTTTTTTTCTGTTTTTGCGGCATTATAGAAATTGCAAAAACAAACAAGCGATTTTTTGTAATTTCTACAAAATCCAAAAAATTTTTTCAATTATCTGCACAATGCGCTGCAATAACTTTATGGTCTCAAAATCATTGCAAATACTGTACTGGCAAATTACTAAACTTTCATCTTTTTGAATCAGTACAGTATTCAGTTTCTTTTAAGATTTGAAATTTAATCTTTTTCGTTTGATCTTAATTTTTGTTATTACTGAGGCTGACATTGTTCTCCAGTAATTTGTTTTTAAATTTTGAGCAAAAATAAAACTCTCATTCTTCTAAAAATCGTTCTTAAATAAAGAGTATACACAAAATAAATATGAAACGAAAAATATTGCATTGCAAAACTGCGCTAACGCTTCGTAACTGAATCGCTTTTCTATCCTAATTAGTGTGAACCAAGCCGGCAAAAATAATACTATGATGGAGTAGCGACGCAATAGGTACCGTCATCCATGCAGGGTCGCGCGAGTACAAAGAACCACATAACAAAACAGCTGTTATAGAACTTTTAAGTTAAAAGGTAGACAATAATATGATTGCAAAATACTACGCGTGTTGACTTTGTCATCATTACGATAGTATTTGACGGTTAATTTTTAAATTTGAGAGACTCATAATTGGGCAACTTTCATTCGATTAAATTTGAAAGATAAAAGATTAAAGCACCAAAACAACTATGCTGTATATTTACGATTTGTCCGAAAAAGAGAGTTCTTAGTTGCGACTGGACTTAATTAATAAATGTTAATCAATTAACAAATGCAGCTTTTTCTTATACTTCAAAGATGAAACAAAGCTACTGTGGTATGAGGCAAACCATGATATTTCGATTAAATGCGTTTCCACTTTAATAAAATCTTGCAAGATTCCGCTTTCGCTTCGACGAAAAATAAACCGTCATAAAACCTCTTTATTTTTTGGATTATTATTGCTTGTAACAATAAAAATTATAACACTGTAAAAAAATGCTATTAATAAAAAATACTAAAATGCTGATAGAAATAATTGTAGCAATACGAATTACGTATTATAAACTTACAATTATAAAATAATTGTAATACTTCGTTCGTTCGTATGCAGTATGAACCAGACACTTTGCGCCTGCAAAATCACACCAACGCAGAGCACTTTTTGGGGTTTTGTTTGCAAGTCTTCCGTCAGGCTAGGTCACCACAACGAGTAAATTGTTTGGTCCAATAAAAAATAAGTGTCAAGTGGCTTTCCTTTGTAAAAATTAATACAGAGGATACTGTTTGAACAAATCGCCCACATCAAGCATTATACTAATTTTTTCATGTGTTGTAAAACTTTTGAGTTAGATTATTGTGTTAGCGTGTACACAGTAAAATATGGATCTGTTTCAACACCAAAACCGATGTATACTGTAGCAAGACAGAGCCCAACCGAATAATGCTGTAAAGTCATTAGTCTGCAATTTATTCCTTCAGTTTTTCAACACCCCGAAAGTTCAGTTTATTAATTGCCGCAACGTATATTCATGTACAGTACTGATAAATATAGGCTATAACGCATTTTACAAAATTGAATGATTATTTTGATGCAAGACAACTTGCTTTGCAAAAAAAAAACTTTGCAAAATAATGAGAAAAAACTTTTGAAGTTACGCACATTGACAAAATCAGTCTTAATAAACAGCAAAAATACCTATGAAATAAACGTAAAGCTTGTTGATGGTTTCTTTCAAATGATTTATTTGCTAACCAGAGCGGTCTTCTTAAGTTATCTGAGGTAATCAATCATTGTTTCGGTTCAAGCAAAAAAGGCAACTTTTTCCTAACAAAACGCTTGTTCCGTGATGTTTCTTCAAACACTCTGAGTAGTCTGCTTTAGTCATAAGTCCGTCACATTATACGTTTCTGCTTCAGCAGCTTTGGGCGACAAAAATTAACAAAAGCTATCTGTTACCGAAAACTGATTGAAACTGAAAAAAATTTTTTTCTCAGGCGAAAGATATTAAGTAAACATCTTCAAAAATATAAAAAACTCATTTTTTGAAAAATGTCGTTTATGCATTTTTGCCAAAACGTGCTTCATTGATGGTTACGCCTACTAATCCTGTTATTGCCGGGCCGGATTTACATCGCGCTGGGCCCCTGGCACTTAGGGGATTTCGCAAGATCTTCCTGCCAAATATACAGTAGGTGAAGAAAAAAAAAAGTCTCACCATCTGAGCGCGAGACCCTGGCACTGTGCCATAGAATAAATACGACTCTGGTTGTTGCATTACGTTTATAAAAAGGTTACATGAGGGCCTAGGTAGCAACTTTTAAGAAAAAAAACCCTTAATTTTACCTGGGTTATACATTTAAATTGGTTGGCAATAATTGAACTGAGGGGGGCCCGGGGCCCCTGGTCTTCAATATTGTTGTTAGTTACTGTTGTAAGCGAAAAATGCTATAAAAGAAACTGAAGAAACAATAGGCTTTTTTGTCACATTTTTGTCATTGGCGAAATTTCAATTGGGGAGGGGCCCGGGCCCCCTGCCTCCCCCTGGCTACGCCAATGCTCCAATTGAGGAAAACAAAAAAGGTGTTCGCAATTTTTCCGCCAGGTTTCTGGTGTTTTACAACAAAATTTCAACGGTTAAAAAAATAGTGCTGTCCTCGAGCCGAGGACAGGGCAATTTTCGAGGACCTAAGGCTTCAAGGCCAAGGACTTGAAAATGTGTCCTCGAAGCCAATAGGACGTCCTCGAGGACCTTGGTAATTACAATTACAATATTAAGTCTGTTTTAACTTTGTTTCTTTGATGATGGGCAAATTTTAGCAATAACGCAATCAAAGAATAAAAATAAGCTAGAAATGCAATTTCATGGGGGGGCGGAGGGAGAGCCATGGCCCCCACTGGATTTTCACACACTTCCTCTTAAACCTACCAAATTTCAAAAATTCTTCCATTTTTGGTAGTTAATAGTGGCTCTATTCTTATTGGCTTCCCCCTGAAAATTTTTTTCTGCCAACGCCCTTGTGCAATTTTACAATGTTATGGCGTGATAGAATGTGGAGGCGTTTTAACATTTACCATGTGTTATTTAGAATGCTGCCACTAGCTCCTTTTCAACTATGTTAGATTTTTCTTTTTTGTTTCAATTTTTTCTCGATTTTCGCAAAATACTGGATGACTAGACTCAAAAAACTCATCGCTTCCCACACCTCTAAGGCACGGTAAATGCTGAATTTTCTGTTTATTGCGCGCATAATACGTTCTCGATTTTGGGCTTGTTAGTTCGGGCCAACATAGTTCAAAAAACCTAAATGTTTTTACTCAGTTTTTTTCTGAAATGCTATTCATACAATGTAAAATCCACGTATAACTTTCTTGACAAGCTTTAGAGTGAGTGGTCACTGCCTATCGAAGACTACGTCAATCCTAAAAGCTAGAAATCAATCACGAGTGAGTGAAAGAAAGCGAAAGCTGGAAACAGTCTTGCTATTGCCAAAGCAAACGCTGGAAGTGTGATTACACAAAAAATGTTAAGACCACTGAGTTAACATACGGAATCATGCAAGCTGAGTATTAGTAATTAGTACAGTAATATGCCTGTATCTCAAAATGAAGATGGCGCTTTTTACCAGTCAGATTAGATATAACGGTCCGATCCAATCTTTTACTGCAAAAATCACTAGTCAGAAGCGATTGGCAAAGAAGTTCTTCCACATCCCTACTTGCACTACCGACGGGAAGTGTCGAAAATATACGTCGTTGAACCTTCTCAGTGTCGTGGATTTGTTAAACCTTTCACTAGCTGATTTTGGTAAAAAACATTAAGTGTATTTTGATATCAAAGTTTTAATGACAAGAAAACACACGACAAACCACGAAAAAGCAATTTGAAACTACACGCCCAGGTAGAACATCGATGCTCATTTCCGAGTTCCTGTAAAAAAATCCATCACTATTACTTCACTTCCACGGTTTCGAGTTATTCTCAGGACTTGAACAAATATACGAGTTGTAATGGACTAGCCTATAAGATATATTCCTTCAACTGCCAAATTCGACACATCTCCAGTCTGAGTCTCTAGTTCGACCCGACAGATAGTGGCGATCGAAAAAAGGTTCCCAAGGGTGTGGCCCCGAAATGTCAGAAATCGAGAAGAATGACTTCCACTTTCGCCAACCTCAAGCTAGATCAGTAACCACATTTCATTACAATTATTTCAACAAAAATCTAAGTAAAACTAACCAGTAATTAGTCGACGATATATCAGAAAACCGTCGCAAAACTTATTCGCACTAAAAAAAAGTGCTGCGTAGCAAAGTCAAAAATTGAAAACAAATTAAACGTATTCTGCAACTTCCTTCTAGATTGTCTTGAATACATAACGAATACTTATTCTGATGCTACCTGCGTACTGCACCGCGCAGCTTGAACAATAAGCATTTATAGTTATTGACAGACTGGTATACCAGACGTAAATACCCAAACTTTTATGCTACACTACTTACAAACAAACAACTTACCAGGTCGTAGTTGTTGATGCACCGACAAAAGAGCCTCCATAGCAGCATCGTCAAGCTGACTCCCGGTTGACTGAAAACATGCATTAGATTAATTCTGGGGTCGGCAACCCGTGGCTGCGGAGCCGCATGCGGCTCGTTGATCCTTATGTTGCGGCTATTAGAGGCTTTAAAAAAATGAAGGATCATTTCCCCTGACGTGTAAAACCATCAAAATTTAAATGCTGCTGCTGTAGCGAGCGCTAAATTAAGTTGTGATTTGTTCATTCTGCTCAAAGGCGCAACCAAACGAGGAGGCTCCGAGGGCTTCAGCTCCCCTTTGCCAAGTCACTTAGAACATTTGCCCGAAAATACAAGCGTTTAAACATGGTTCGGACTTGACCTGTAAATAAGGCGAAACTGAAGAGGCTGGGCAATTTATTCTTTAAAATGAATTCAGAAGTTTAGTAATTTAGTTCTTTCAAATGGCACTACAATCGTGCGAAATGTGATCTAAATTGCTCTTAATCGTTATGTTTTGCTGAAAAATCACAAAAATCGCCTAGCTGCTCTCTGCCCCAGATATCCGTTTATGATATGCTTGAGTTGCACCAGTTTGCTCAGCACGCCGCCTGAAGCAGACATTTTTCGAACAAAAATATTTTTACTTTTGGTTCAAGCCCCCATCCCTTTTAGCAAAATCCTGGTTGCGAGCCGGATTCTGCTGTTTTAATTCTTGTTTTGCCTTGAAAATGTAGCCCGTTAAAAGACCGATCATGCTCAGAGTTACAATTGAAGTAAAACTGAATACCTCCGAAAACCGAAGCAATTGATTTTCAAAACATGGAATGCTCTCCGCGATATTTACAATGACATAAAAAATTATGCATCTGGAATCCTGTTGATCTTTGGATCCACAAGCGTATGTGAGCAACTTTTCTCAAACATGAACTACTGCACATTAAAAACAGATATCGCGCGTGTCTCAAAGATAACAGCTTATGCAATCATATGTATATCAATCGTATGTATCTACAGTTCTACACATCCTACTAACAGCCCTCGTGTGCAAATGATTTGCACTGAGATGAAGGAACAAAAAATACATTAATTAAGTCTGATTGTATTAACTGCTTTTATAAATGCAACACATGACAGTGTTCTTTTTCTTTTATTGTTATAGTTCTGCGGCTCCCAGGGATTTTTATTTTATCAAAAACCGGTCAATATGGCTCTTCCAGTACAAAAGATTGCCGAACCCTGGATTAATTACTTCGTTTTCATAGCAATCGATTTATTACTTCGTTTTCAAAGCAATGGATTAATTACTTCGTTTTCAAAGCAACACTCATAATAATTCGAAGGAATCATCAAAACTAGCCAACTGGGAAGCTGAAATGTAGGGTGGTTGAAAGCAGTGAGATCTTTATTGCTTCTGTTTTTAGCTCTTCTTGAGGTGTCATGCTTCCGAGTTTGCTTCCGCTTCCATTTCCGGACAAAACTAAGAGTTTCAGACTTATTCTTTCAAACGGTTCCGCTTCCAGATTTCGCAGAAATTTTAGTAATTGTATGTATCTACATTCTAGGTGAAATCATTCAACATGAGCTACAATGGGCGACCATTGGTTTCATGTTTACCACAATCATCAGGCACATTAAATCTCTGCAAAAAAGCAAATGCATCATACATCAACTAAATGGGTGTCTTAATTCTCAATTTAACATTAGACAATATGACACCCTTCAGTTGATATGTGATGCATTTGATTTTTTGAAGAGATTTAATGTGCCTGATGATTATGACAAACATGAAACTAATGGTAGCACATTATGACCGCGAACAACGCCGATTGGCTGAGAAGGGCGATCCTAAATATATTTTTACCATCTCCAGAGCCATCTTTCCCAAACCCTCACTTTGAGACGAAATAACTGCGACGAAATCAGTGACAAAATCACTGTAACGAAACCGTTGGTTCGCGGTCAGTTGACTTGGCTCGACAATGTATTGTACATTTTGCAATTGCAAATGTACTACGTAGAACTAAATTTAGTTAAAGGGGTTCAGGACAAGAGCACTAAGGACATTGTTTCACAAAATGAATAATGATTTAATGACAATATAACAATAAAAGGATTTGAGCCGACGCGACGCGTTCCTTCTTCTTCAACGGACTCATCAGGCGACAAGGGCCAATTTTGTTTTTTAGTTCAAAAAAATTGTGATTAGAATTGAGGAAGTAGCAATATTGCACTAGGAGTGATGTAGAAATGGCAAAGGAGGCCAATTCCAATCACAATTTTCTTTCCCTAAAAACCAAATTGCCCGTGCCGCCTGATGAGTTCTTTGAGCAAAGGCAAAACGTGTCGCAACGGCTCCGTAGAATTGTAGAATGTAGATTGGGGTGTTTCAAAATTGCACCACTTTCAAATTTTATAACGGCTCAGCAATTTTCTGATGGAGTTTTGGCCGCTAATTACGAATTTGATATTATTTTTAATTTTGACGTCATTTTGAGGGTTCACGCCTCCATTGTTTGCGTCATTTTTTGACTTTTTTGTGGTATATCACCAACTACATATCTAGAACCTTAAAATTTATATCAAACGATGCAGAATCCACGATTTCGTATAAGTGCTCTGTAGATGAAAAAGGCTCATCTGCACCAAAAAATAAGTTAAATGCAAAAAACGGTTTTGCGTACATTTGCTGCATTAACAGTACACAAATTTATACATTCACTCAGCATCAGAAAAGTATTGTGACGTCATCATTAATATTTATCGCATCTAAAAAAATAAAAACTGATTGTTTTACAACAATATTAAGCAGTGCATCGCGCGGGGATTCACTCAAATTTCATTTAATTTTACTAAGCAGTTCTAGTGGCTCAGCTCCGTAAAACTTAAGTTATCAAAGTAAGAAAGTAGTTTTGCAGTTTAAATAATGGTTGATGCAATGCTGCGGTCCGTTGAAGCAAGCTTTCTGATTGAAAAACAAGTTAGCAGAAAACACGTTACCGACAACAAGGGAGGTTTTGGAACACTTTTATTACGTTCGTTAGCTTTTGATGGATACTGATCCCAAGTTTTCGATAAAAGTGCCTAGTTTTAGTGATGTGCAAGGTTTAGTTCAAGCAGGTTATTTTGTCCATTGTAAATTCTAAAAGTGTTCAAATAAATTGAAGCAAGTTGTTGAGAGATTTGGTGACTGCTAGGAAAAGATGTAAAAAATTAAATAGCTCGACTGTTGATAGAGATTGGCTGCACACATCATTTAATCAGTGCCGGTGTGATATTAGCGAAACTTGCCAAATATAGAAAGATAAATGCCTTTGTTCATGCAAATTTGAAAACAGTATCTCTGCAGCTGAGCTTAAATTTTTATTTAGGATCATCGAGGCTGATGATCTTGATATCGTCCAAAGACAAAAGTTTCAACAAACGCACGCAGAAGGCAGCTATGAAACTTAAACGACGCAACGAAGTGCAGATTAACGTAGTCAGAGCAACATCCTGTAGTAAACGAAAAGTTGCAGAAAATTCATCTGCACACAGTATTTTACCCTATGAGTTTAGATCTCGCATGTCTATTGTTGAAAATGGTGTTGATGCGTCACAAAATGCCATAAATTTTGATGCAGAAAAAACCAAGGCAAATCGACCCGGACTACATAGATCCAACTAAACATGTGAAAGATGACAAGGCTTATAAAAAATTTAGATCGTTTTCAATTTGCACTGATGACTGTGTAAAAGCGGACCGAAGATTTACATCCATTCGACAACAGTCAGACCTCCAGCCATCCACTGTTGGCAAAAAAGAACACCTCAGCTTCGGTTGCAACAGTGTATGGAAAACGAGAGCAATTTCGACTAATTGCATTAAAGCGGTGCGAAGATACACTAGCTAGAGTGTCGTAATCTGGTATCGAACCTGGCTATCCGAAAAGAGCAACTGCTTCTACAGTGTTATTGGGTAATTTGAGACGCGCGATGCAAAGCGCTGTACTCAAAAAGCCGTTAATTTGCATATTGTTTTTTGTTACGCCTTTTCCTGTGTTACAAAACCGATTAGTTCTTGAATAGCCAGACACATGTATTGCTAAGTTACAGCCGTAGAATTTGAGTTTACTAAAATTGTTATGTTTCCAAGTTTAGCTTAGTTGTTATGAAATATTATCTTTTACGTTTGTGTTTTTAGATGTAGTTATAATTTAAAGTGAATAAAAGCCATAGTTTTGGTCAATTACGACAGAGAGTAAAAGCTATTCAAATCGGTTATAACGGAAAAAATTATTACGAAAATGGATAGGTACGTGTTTTTGGGACAATTTTCGGAAAACGGGGAGAAGATGGAAAAAGTCATTGCTATAAAAACGTTTGAAGAGGGGACATCGGTGATATCTGAAGCCATATTTTCAGAAGCAGCAAAACAATGTGGACATGTTTTAGATAAAACGTATTTCCCAATGTCTGATACAACCGCTCTGAATACTGGTAGAAAGTCTGGAGTAAATAAACAAATTGCTGATTTTTGCAAACAACACTATGGTCATGGAATTCATACGTTGGAATGTTTATTTCATGTCAATGAGATATATTTTACACACGTTATTTGTAAAATTGAGGGAAAGAAGAAAGGCCCGGGTTCGATGCAAAAAGAAAGGTGTTGAATTCGCTACCTTAGTCCACCCCACCCCCTGAATTTGTTACCTGAGCCCACCACCCAACCCTCTCCCACTCCAACCCCATCCCCCCGCCCATACCCCTTTCCCCCACCCACACTATTACTATGCAACTGGGCTACCATAACGCTTGGCTGCATCAGAAATATATTTTGTTTTAACCGAAACTGTGGGGACAGGACAGAACGTGCTAGCGAGCTCGTAAAGGCCGTTCTCGCTTGCTAAAAAGCGCTAACGAACAAAAAATCTTCGTAAACGAACTGCCATTTCTGAGCCGTCTCGCCCAAAACACGTTAAAACAGTTCGTTCGAATTTCTTGGCGAGATGTTCGTAACTTGTGTTAGTACGTAATAAATATCTCATTGTGACGTCAGGTGCATTTCTACTTCAAAATAATGCGTTCAAGCGTAATGTATGTACTACGTTGTTATGGAAAAAGATACCATAACCTATGCGTTATTATTCTATGCAAGCAAATTCTTCAACTGATGATAATCAGTAAATGAACGACAGAATTTAATTATATTTTTGGATCAATGTGAAATAAGAACAACTTTTTCCATACTAAAATTTTTTTAAACGACGTAAAGCGCCCTTGAGGTTGTTGGTGGGTAAACTCATATGCTAACAGCAACTATAGATCTTAAGGTTTCAAAATTTTTCAAAAGTGAGCAAGTCGAAGTAAACTCTTCCTTTTTAGAACTGGTAAATCTTGAGTTGAGACTGGCTGTTTTTAATTTTTTGCCGATATTCAGTTTCATTTGTTCTTGATTTTTGTAAAAATTTTGAGAGCATCGATGTCAATTTTAGCGGGCATGTTTGAAACACTTTTTAATTCCTATTGCTCTGTCTGCTTAAGTGAAGGCTTTTTTCTTGCTTTTGCAACATCGTAAAATTGCAAAAGCGAAAAAGCAAGCTTTTTTCAAGTTGAACAACTGCCAAAAATTTTTTCTCAATTGCTTGCGCAGAGCAACAGACCTTTATAATCTTGAATAGTAGCAATTTTGCTTGCAAATACAAAAAAATCACTGAAGTTTTATCGTTTCAAATCAGCACAAATTTTAGTTTCGTTGATTAGTTTGAATTTTTTTTTGTTTGGTTGTGGTTTATTTTGCTGCCGAGGCTGGCATTGTTTTTAATTTTTTCTTAAATTTTGAGCAAAAATGAGCCTCGTCTTCAGGGGTACATGGTACAAATCTTTGTTGAGCACTGGGGGGGATAATTTGCAATTTTAGCCCAATTTTCGACATTGGGAGGGATGAACCTCGACCACGATTTTGTTCAGGAGAGCAAATTACGTGAAGACCAAAAAACGGGGGTCTTTACCAGTCTTTACCATAAATGGAACTCAATTTTTTTCCAAATTCAGGTGAAGACCAAAAAAAAGAAGATCTTCACCAAAAATTTCCCCGAATTCAAGTGAAGGCCTGCGCTCACATGCACATTAGAATCAAATTATTGGAGGAGATGCAGATGAAGACCATATTCAAATTATTGGGGGGGATACAGTCAAATTATTGGGGGGTATATATCCCCCCCCCAGGTTTCGGCACCCCTGCTTGTGTTTTAGAAAATTATTCTTATAAAAGGAGTATATTGCTATTTTTGTCCACTGGCACTACTAAACATTTCTTTATCAGTCGAAACAGCAAGTGGTTTTCAATGAAATTCGCTTTTTTTAGCAGTCTGATAGCAAACATTGTGACGATTTTAATTAATTTTCAGCAAAAATTCTCTTTGGTTAGAAGTTTTCAACATTTCGCCATTAAATTTCTGAACCAAAAACATTTCTCGCACGCTTAAAGAGTGCTTCAAGATCCTCTTTAAGTTGGCGAGGAAAATGTGACGTTTTTTTACTCGAACTGCTTTCCGCAATCGCTCAAAGCAAGTTAGCAAGAAACAATGACGTACGGATTTCGCAAGGCTTTACATACACGTGCAAAAATGACCTCTTACGTTTAGCGAGTATTTCGTTCGGTAGCACCTCTTAAAAAAAACTCGCTAATTAAAGCGAACGAGGAAATTTCTGTCACGTGGTCCCTGTTTTAAGAAACTAAAAGTGTCCATTGCCCAAATGCCTTGTGAAGTCATGTCTTGCAACTGACGTAAATCGTTTTTCGCATATAACTTATTTTCTGGTGCAGATAAGCTTTTGTTATCTACAGAGCACTTATACGAAATCGTGGATTCTGCATCGTTTGATGTAAATTTTAAGGTTCTACGATATGTAGTTAGTGATTTTTCACAAAAAAGTCAAAAAATGACGCAAACAATGGAGGCGTGAACCCTCAAAATGACGTCATAATTAAAAATAATATCAAATTCGTAATCAGCGGCCAAAACTCCATCAGAAAATTGCTGAGCCGTTATAAAATTTGTGAAACACCCTAATGTAGATGCATACAATTACTGAAATTGGTAGTAAAAGTTCAATTATTGCGAAGAAACGCGGGCGAGTTTACTGGGAAATTCCATAAACAATCAACTTGATTTTTTGTCTTCCCTTATGAAATGAATTTATTTTTTTTCTTCTGAATCGATTTTTTTAATTTGGATTTCATAAAAGGGACTTTAATTGAGAAGACCAGCACCAGCAGTAAACAATTATTTTTCATTCATCTTTTAGTTAATTCTCGAAAAATCAGCAATAATCATTTGTTGAAACTTACCGCACTCGCATGAACGAAACGGTTTGATTCGGACGGGGGTTGATAGGGGCTATCTCTGGGCTCCGATGGGAGATAAACACTTGACGGAGGAGTGAAAATGTGCGTGGACATATTATCACTGGCAACAAACGAGGAAGGATAGGACGCCGAAAAGAGAGAAAAATGATCGTTGCCTTCTTTTTGCAATGTTAAATGTTCTGCAACTCGAAACGATTCTTTTGAGGTCGTAGATCTGGGAGAAGTCGTTTTGGCAGTGGGGCTGATATGATTGTTGGTGATCATTGCGTGGTGCTGAGGGGAACTGCTCACAGTGTTGCTATGCTGTGGACTAGGAATAAAGGATGAGCGTTGTTCTTTCGAATACGCAGAATGCTTAGGATCGTTATGTTGAAGTTGCGAACGCTTTACTGTGTCTGCGTGGGAAACCGGGCGCTTTGAAGCATTAAAATCGCTTGATTGATAAGAACGTTTGGACGCAGCAGAAACAGTTCTGCCATATGATTCGTTGGTCGAGTGAAGAATAGGTGATTTGAAAGTTTCGTTTGGCTGGTGAGGGCGTGCGTGCACATGAGTTAAATTTTGCATATCGTTCTGATGTTGTTGCGCTTTCTTCAGAGGTGGATTTCGGTGTCGTTGGACTAGGTCGCCGCCTTGACTAGACTGCTTCTTTGAATCACTTTGATGTTGTTGATGCTTGGAATTTTCTTGGCGAGCACCAGAGATCTTTGTTTTTTCGTGTTTTGCGTCGCTTAAATTTGACTTCGAAAATGACTGATTTGAGCCGCTCTGGGAATAGGGATAGAGAGCGCCTGCAGAACTTCGCTGCGGAGACGCATCCGCTGCACGAAGTTGCTTTGAACTTCGGTGCTGTGAATTTTCGGTAGGGCGGTGTTGCTTTGATGCCCATTGAGTTTGTAGGCACGTTTCGGACGAGTGGATAGGCTTCGAACTCAGTTGCGGAGACGTGTCGGTCGACCGTTGCTGTTTTGAGCCTCGCTGTTGCACTTGGTCTGTGGCACGTAGTTGCTTCTCCAGGGTAGCTTGTTGCAGTTTCATGAAATTGGCCAAATCATCGAAGGTAGATTGGGGAAGAGATTCGGAGTTACAAATCAGTCCTGGCAGCATTGAGGAACCCGGAGGAGTCATGAGAGCCAGCTTCAGCAACTCTTCACTGTAATTGTCCATTGAGGTTGGGAGAATAGAATTCTTAGCTGCTTTGTCATTTGAAGAAGTGCCAACAGACTTTTTCGCTAAACCAGCTTGTTTTGAGGTAGTTAAGCGCTTCGAAGGCTCCTTCAAATTTGCTGGTAATTTAGAAGGAGCTTTGGAGCTCGTAACGTGCTTTGAATGGTCTTTAGAAGTGCTCAAATATTTTGAATGATCTTTAGACGTAGAATAAGGTTTAACAGAATCCTTGAAAGTTGTGGTTAATTTTGAGGTGGTCTTAGAAGCAGATGGTTGTTTTGTTACATCTTTAGCTGAGAATTTTTGCATTGAATCTTTCATGGCGGAAACTTGTTTCACAGCGTCTTTGGAAAAAGCCAACAAATTGAAGGGATCCTTCAACAATCCTATTGATCTAGAGGTATCCTTGGAAGACGAATGTTGCTTTGACATATCCTGAGTAGACGAAATTTGTTGCGAGGAATCTTTAGTGGTGGAAAATTGTTCAGCTTGGTCCTTGGGGGACGAAAAATGTTTCGAAGCATCTCGAGGGGAAATCTCTTTCAAATGATCCTTGGAAACGGTAATCGTTTTAGGTGGAGTCTTGGAAGATAATTGATGCGACACTTCCTTAGCAGAAAATAGCTGTTTAAAAACGTCGTCGGCAGAAATCTGTGTGATGTCTTGCTTTGGCTTTGCGGGATTTTGCTTTAACAATTCATCAATCGACAAAAATTCGTCTTTTTTCTGTTCAGTTTTAATGCTACTGCTCGACTTTGCTGCGAGTTCACTCATAGGCTGGGAAGGATTATGCGTCGCATCTTTGAGATGGCTCGACAGTTTCACGTAACAGTTCTTTCCAGATTCAGTGGTATCCGCTTTCTTGCGGACAGTTTTCGGCTGTGCCATTTCCTTTTGAGCGCTCAGAATAGCCCGATTCATCAAGTCTGCTCGTTTCGACGGTGACTTGTCTTCTATGTCTTTTTGCGCATTCAAAATGGCGCGGTTCATTAATTCCGCTCGCTTCATCGGAGACAGGTCTTCGGTGCTACTGTTCAACGGCATGCTAACCGACATGCTAGCTTCCATAGACCGGGATAGCGCATCGCCGGGAGAACTCGAGATCGAAGTTGACGAAATCTTCTTTTCCGACTTCACAGGCTTGCGAGCTGGAGCAGGAGCACCTGAAAATAGCCCAAAGGCAAAGTCAGAAACCAGTCAACAACAAGACGATTTCTTACATGGGTCTGGGTAGGTTGGCTGAGCAAGTGACTGTCACTCACAACAGTCTTTTAGTGACACAGTTCTGGTTTCACTTCTTTTCACACTCCAAACTAATTAGCAAACACGCAAACAGTTAGTCAAGTAGTAAAATTAGTGAATTACACACGGCCGATGACCTACTAATCTGTAAGGCCTTGTAACAAAAAAAATAATGAGCATTATTTAAAGGTTAGTCGAATACGGTGCAACCGACCGGCAGTGAACGAATTACAACACAACACTTACCTTTCTTCGTTTTAGGCCTGCAAAACCCAAAAAAAATCTTTACTATAATTTACGTCGAAAATATGCTTGCTAGTTTTATGCTTACTACCCTCAAGCTTTTCTAGCGTACATGGTCTTCTTGTTCCACCGCCCGATTGCGAAATAATGTGCAGATGTTCACTTTTACAAACAAGATCACTCAAAAACTAGATCAACAATTACATTTAATCGTGAAATTGGTTTTGCCTTATTAGGCAATAGGCATTAGGCACTAGGCAGTCTTCATCGAATATCTTGATCGAATAGCATCAAACAAAATGGGAAAAAATAGGCATCAGTTTTCAAGTCTTTCCGAGAATGCTATGAGATATTTCACTAAAACATTTAGTAATACCGGTAACCAATCACATTTTATAAAACTAAGATTTTTTGTATTGCTTCAAATTCATTTTTTTCTGACTAGAATTCGCAAGCATTGAAAATTAACTCACAGGTTTCCAGTTACGTTGCCATGAATATGTCGACTTTCTTTATAAAGAACTCGGCTTTGCATCCAGCCTTTTGGCCAGAGACCTTTCACTTCAGTTTCAAAAAAATTCTGTTTAAAATACAATCGCTAGTTAGCTTCAAACTCGGAAACTTCCTCCAAGTCCTAGCTTTTTTTAATCGTAATTTAGTCGTAATGTAGCGGCAAAGAGATGACTTCGAACATCACTCATTGCAAGAGTGAGTTTGAATCTTTCCAAAAGCAATATTGATGTTCGTAAGAAAAGAAATCGGTAATTTAGTCATGAAATGCTACATAAAAAGCCTAGTCCATCGGCGATGCGTGGTTGAGTGATTAGGAGTACAGAATTAAAAGAAACAACCAATCTCTGTTCAAAAGTTAGCTGTAGAAACCGTGGCTAAATCTAGATCACGGGTACCTTAGCGCAGGCAGTGAAACAAAGTTATAAAATGCTTTTTTCCTCGAAAAATGGTTTTTAAAATTGCAAAACCTACAAACAATCGCACTTTTGCGCAAACTTGATAATAAACAATCAAAAGAAAAAAGTTTCGTTCATTTATAAGCGCATTTTATTCGCACAGGTGGCATTTTTCAATTAATTGTCTGGCAGGTGTTAGCAATATCACGAACAGGTGTTAATTTAAGCCAGTTGAAGGGGGTGTAGATTAACGAGTAAACAAAAATACCAATGTCGATTTTCATTGGTCTTGGTTTTGTACTTTGATAACCTACACTGTTGAAAAATTATAATAATTTTAGCAAGATTTCAGCCTTATTACCCTGAATATTATGCATAATTTATAGCCTTCTTTAAAATGGCGAAGACATGCAAAAACCACAGTAATGTTTGAAAAGGTTGCAATAGTCTATGAGTACCTACGACGATGTTTAGACTATACGTAAAACAATGTACGATTAAAAAATCGTACCTTGTTGCAAGCGAAATATCGCCAGTGGGACACCACCATTAATTTCCTTGAAATGGTAGAAGTAACCAAAGTCGTCTACTGCAGCACAGCGCAGAGAGCTTAATTCTGTATTCTCAAGTATATTTTGAAAACACGCGCATTTTGAGGTGATCTTCAAGAGTGCGCTTGAGTATGATATCATAACGGCTTCTTGCTCTACCACAGTAAGAAATCACCCCTGGTCTAGACTCTTGATTAACAATAAAGTAACCGAGAGATAAGCACTTTTATATTGGTACTAAAACGTATCAAAGATACCAACCTTCAAATATTCTTCCGCAGGGACATTTTGCTTGTTTTTGTTTTCCTCCATCTGTTTCAATTTCACTTTGATTACGTCGTATAAAAGGGACCTGTAACATCATGACGTCATTGTGATGAGAGTGATGACGTTATAGCACTCGCGCAACAAACCTGATCTTATCATTCCACTGAAATTTTCTCCTGGGAGCATACGTACGTTTCGTTTTTTCCTCGCCACTAGGAGTCGCACTAGCACCATCGTCATCTTCATCAGTAGAAGCGGCCAAAGGATTGTCTAATCTGGAAAACGAATTTAGTTTTTAAGGACATTCAAGGATTTAATCAAATTATACCTTCAAGATGCGTTAAGTTTTGAAAATTTAATGATCCACCAATTTTGTTTCAATTGCAATCAGATGCAGATGGTGAGCGAAAAGGAGACCCAATGTTTCAGTTGCAATAGTACTTACAGCCACATCAACTACGCTTAAGACTGAAGAATTTCTAATTCGAAGAACTTTTTAAGTGAATTCTATGTTTAAACATCAGTCACGTTTATTACGGCTCTTTCACTTTTCCGATTGTGCAGCTAGATGTGAATAATGATTATGCAGGTGTTATGCACGCACTTGGCGAGTTGTTGAGCGGCACACTCTTCATCATAACGCTTGCTCTGTTCCTCCATCACATCGTCGATCGCTCGCTTCAAATCAGCGAGCGGAGCGCGAACAATCTCATCCTATCAACAAATCATATGTTGGTGATGTAATAGTAACTCATTGAAGAAGAACGCCTGATCTTTGTTTAATCATGTAAATATGTCGTAATAGTTCAAAACTTCAGCAAAACGCGCCTTGCTTTTAGAAGCTCAGTGTAAGAAAAAATGCGTTATAAATAATTTTCAAACAAAATTTTACTAAACAATATTTTGCTATTTTTTTTAGAAGTTGTTAATGAGACGATTGAACATCTCCTTACAAGATAATCCCTTGCTTACCTTGAAGTACTAAGAGGACATATTTTACCTGCTTCGATTGGTGCAATTTCTTCATGCGGCGAATTAAGGTATCCTTCGAGCAAGGCATATGCGGAGTTAGATGCTGGTATATTCCAGATCTCTCGCGGTTGCTAAGTGATTGAGATCCAGCCTCAATTCCTAGCAAGAGGTGGTTGACATCCGGGGAGAAAAATTTCAATTTTCCTTCGTTTTCGTTCGTCTTTGCAATCTAAACGTAAATAAATGAGATTCAATTAACGCAACCTACAGTATTATTAAGCAAATTTAGCTAATATGTTTCCTTATACTGTTAGGCAACACCATTATTATATTAAGACCATTTTGAACAAAAGTATACCCATATTGTTACAATATAACGTTTTTCGTTTTTTTTTTATTTCTTTATTTTGAGTTACAGTAAACACATTTTGCAATTATTCGCCAGCATCATCAACGTATGCGGCCTAGTGGCAAAGGCGCTGGTTTGATAAGTCTCGCGCTTGGGTTCGACTCGCGCTACGTTCTTTTATCCTTTTGCTTAAGCATTGTGCTGCATTTACACAGGCAGCTTTTTTACGAGCGATTTCTTCATAAAAATGGATGTGGCAAAGTTGCATATATTCAATAATGGTTCTCATTGTGATAAAAGTTACCTTACTGCTGAAAATGACTGTGTCAAGTTGTTTCCATTCCGAAAGTGGTATTCTAAACCTTTTTAAAGCAAAATCGGAGCTAATCTCACTGCGATTATTTATCGCAGCACCGATTCTCTTCTAACGTTTTCACTTAAAACAATATCAGTACGAAAACAAAATTAAGACAATTATTTCCATCAGAAAGGTCCCAATTATCACGATCAAAACCGCAGTTGAGTAAATGCAACTTTGTCAGAAAGCATTTTATCAAAAAATCGCTCGCAAAAAAGTCGCCCGTCTACCAGCCAACCTTTGTAAGCGAGTTTATTTTTTCTTTGATAGTGTTCGGAATGGATTGCGGTAGCTTTGGCTCGTCTTTGATTGGAGCAGGTTTGCTTTCTTCTCTTGAACTTAACCTTGACAAAATGACCTCATCTGAACTCGACGACATATCTAATAAAAAAATTCGAGTTCAGCATATTAATATAAAAATGTCAAATGACTTAGGCGAAAAACTAAACCGGATTTTTTTGGCCATATGAAGCTTATCGAAAAACCTTTTTTGGAATTTTTGCACCTAATTCTATTATCATCATCAATTTATTTTTGATCCGGGTTCTTCCACGTCAACGGATTTGGTCGGTTTTCATTTGGCTTTGGTTCAAGGTCACTGACTAATTCCAATTTCCATCCCTTAAAAACGTACCCCCTCAAAAAAAAATACATCAAATGAATAAGAATTATGATGAACCTGATACAAACCATACACGAGCAACTGATTTATCTGTTGCCGACTTCTTGACACTACTTATTAGCTAAGCAAGCAACTTACTTCCATCTGTACGTTTTGATGCTTTTTCAGTAACGAAATCCGATGTTGCCTTGCCATCCTGCAAGCACAACAGTTAAATGTATCCTATAATGATTTGTATGTGACTTAAACACTACACGTAACTTTTAAAATGCAAACTACAGAATTGACCTACTTTCCAGTTTAAAAGAAAAAAGGAAATAAGGATATTTTGCTGTTGACATTAGGAAATTTCTGTTAGTCTATTTTTATAAATCGTATATTTGTCATTACTAAGACTATAAATGCTCCAAGACGAAACAGGAAATTCAAGAGAAAAGGTCCAGCGATCTCTTTTGATTTAAGTTCACTCTGGCAATGATACACTTGAATCTGTGTTGGCATTAATAATCTATGCTGACACAATCCATCTTTGGAAATCGCTACTAATTTGAAAACTCAATCAAGATGTGTTACTTTAAAGACTAAAAGTTAAACAGCAATCCGTTGACAAAAAGGCATGAAGAAACTGTGTCAAAGACTCAAGAAGTTCGTACAGCTACTGTTGAGTAACAACAAAAGAAAATACAGCACAAAAAGCAATAAAAAAGCACTCAAACTACCTTATCTCCAGCACCATTAACAACGGTCTTCTTTTTCGTCTTGTGCTTGCCCATTGTGAGTTTGTCTAAAAAATACAAATATTGATAGAGTGGTTAACACCCCTTAAGGCTTAAAACCTAAAATTGCTCAAAACAAGACAGTAACTATGGTAACGCAGTAAACAATTATGAAATATAATCAAGAACGTAGACCTGTTGCGATTCTTCAGAAAACCATGCCCTAATTGCCCTAGTAATCAAAGATACCAAATCCTATGCAAAACTTCTTCAGTAAAAGTACTTAGTTCATCGAAAACGAAGCTTTAAGCGTTGATTACCTGACGAGGAACTGTTATGATGTTGAGCTTTTCTCGCTTTGGCAACCAGCAACTGTACTTTGGTTTTCTTTGACCTACAATTTCAATAGTGAATACAGGCAATAGAAACTACACCTGAAACATATGGTAGTACTGAACAGGAAAAAACATTACGAGGTATTGAACTCTTTCCAAAATATTTAAAAAAATCTTTGCAAAATTGATTAAGAATAACCTTGCTTTTTTTCACCAAATTTTTCTAGAAGTGAGCAAGAATAACATGTTACCAAACGCGTAGCGCAAGAAACGCAATTTAATTTTTTTTTTCTGAAGCGCAGCGCAACTTCCGCAACAAACTTTTTAATTTAGTTAAAGCACAACGCAACTCCGCAATTACGGAACCGTATTTTCGTACCAAGTCAAAGCGTAACCTAACTTCAGCAATCAAATTTACAAAACACAATGTAAATGCCGCGTATTTGCGATTTTAGACGGTAAAGAAGCAAGTAATTTGCTAAAGATCGGCACTTGACACGATTACGATTGAACTGAAACAAAATTTAGCTCAAAGTATAAAATTGCGCTATTAACCGAAAAAAAAAAAAAAATCAAAGCGCAACGCAATTATTCCGCAACAAATTTTAAAAACATCAGTGCGCAACGCAATTTCCGCAACGTTTCAAAAGAAAAAATTAAAGCGCAACGCAACTTCCGCAATTGCGAAGGTTTCGCTTTACCCTGCAGGCCTGCATGCGGAGTTGTAAAAACCTATTTAAATATGCAAACACATTCTAATCTACAAGAATTTAGACTAAACACTAAGCTTAATTCGTAAGCTTAGCAGAGCCATCAATTCGAAAGGCCCGTGTCGCGTTTTGTATAATGATCAGAAAAGTTAACCCAATATTACCCAGCAATGTCTTGATAACTACTAAATAGAGAGACACTGGGCCAGGAACTTCAAGTCAGCCGATGTAAAAATCAACTTACGACTTTGACAACTTTCCCAGTTTTTCTTTTCCTTGCAATGACAACTTTCTTCGTTTCTCTTCCCTTTCCAATGATGCTTTTCGTTTTTTGATCTTTGAAAAGCAAATTAAATCAGTACCTTCTTCTTCAAAGCTATACACAACTTGAAATAATAAAATTTTTGCGGCGCAGATTAATAAAAAGGCAGCAATGCTAGTAGCAATTGCATCACTGAATTGAATAAAGTTTCTGAATTGATACATTGCATAGACCAAAAACAATTCAGCCCTATAAATAAAAATTACAATTTAAAATTCTGTTTTAAAATTCGAATCTTTTCAACGAACTTGTCATTCTTAACTACGTCTGTTGGTAGTCTGTGTCTGTGCACAAACCTTTTTCCATCTAACAGAATCATTTGTGTCTTCGTCAGAGCTCAACAATTTTCCTTTTTTAAGTTGGGAAGCAAGAGGAAGGCTGTCTTCATCATCAAGGTTTGAATCATCCGAAACTTGCTTGAACTCCAGCTTACCACTGTTGATGTAGAAGCCTCCAAATTGAGTAGTCAGTGAGGAAGGGATTAACTCATCATACTGAAAAAAAGTTAGAAAAAAATGCTGAAAGCTGTCTCATCCAAGGTTTTCAAAAATCTAACATTTTCTTACATGAGGCAAGTTTTGTTCACCGCCAAATAAGAAAAATTCTATTAAAATCAGGTTTGTACAGAATTTAACTTGAGTTTTGGAAAGGACGATGTATTTGATTTATACGGAACGTAAGATCAAAAAAATAAAAATTAAAAGCAATTCCAAATTTTAATTAGCATCATATAGATAAAGTGCAGGATCCACCATGCATTTACCAGGGTTGCCACAAAAACTGCGAAATCAAATTCCAGGACTTTCCAGGACTATTTTGGGTCATTTTCCAGGACTGTTTAAGTTTTTTTTTTACAAGACTTAAAATTTAATTTTTACTATTACTCTTTCATGCACCTACTTTTTTTTACTAGTGATTGACAAAAATTTTTGACGTAACAAATTTGCATTCCTAGTACTGACTACCAACCAGATGTAAAACCAGAAATTTGCAATGAGAGGGCTGTGCTTTGGGATATGGGGCCTGAGCCCCCAGCCTGCGGAAGCCATTGGGGGTCTGGGGCCAAAGCTCCCAGCGCTCAGAGACTTTTCAATTTTTTTGCATTGATAATACCTTAATTTTAGGCCTAGTTTGGTAAAGATTATTGCTTTCAAAACGTAGCATAAAAATTAGCACTGCAAAGACATGGCTAAACTGGTTGCATAACTGGGCTATGGTATGTGGGTGATGGCTAGAGCTCGACCAATATGACTTTTTCAGGCCGATATATTTACGTTAATAACTACAAAAACTTTATCACTATTTTTCAATTACCTTGACACTATACACTTCACAAACCCTCCTATAAAGTAATACTGCTAACAACACAAGTCATACTAAGCTAGCAGAATGCAAAAGCACTTGTTATTGCTCCAAAAAACAAACGGTTTAAAGTAATTGCACTACGCCGATATTTCATCGGCTGAAGATAGCCGATACGATTAATCGGCTTGGCCCTAATATCGACTGATATACATCGGCCGATCGATATATCGGTCGAGCTCTAATGATGGCAATGGTAAAACTTCAGTCCTAGCTTTATTTTCAGGCAGTAAACCATAAAATGATATCATTCGAAAAAGACAAACTATATTTGCATGCCAGCGTGTAAACAAAAATACACTGTCCTAGCTTTAACCCAAACCCCAAACTGAAACCCTGGCTCTAACCCTAACGTTAATTCCAACCCTTAACAACAATAATTTAAAAAACAAAAGAGTAAACGAGCATTCACTCTAGCTCTCTGATTCGCGTTAAGCAGAGCTTATTTGCACGCAAGAGTGCCAATAGGCACTTTCTTTAAAAAACAACAACACGTATTAATCCCAATTGTTTGTATTGTATAACGCTAGATAAAGGTAATTCGGGAGCAGGGGCTAATGAAACGAAATTCGAGAGAGGTGATTGGGAATTACTAAAATTAGATACTGAATAGACAGACCCCTTATAATTTTTTTGACAAAACCTACGTGAAGTATTTTGCATCAAGTGATTGAATTGATTATTTTGAGCCATTTTTAGTTAGTTGTTACTGATTTTATTTTTGACCAATATTAGTTCCTGCCCTACATAATGTTTCAAAACTGGATTAAAATTATTTTAGCGTCGATATTACTCTAAAAAATCTCCCTCGAAGCATAGTGCGAAAAACGTCATATTTTTCTTATTGAGCATTTTGATCAAAGGGCCAATGGGGGGCCTATAGCCCGCTACGCTACTGCTACTAGAGTATCGCATTGCAATAAATTACTGTCTATAAATTCACTCTTCCTAATAATATTCAATAATTTATACAAACTGTAGGCTATACTGCAAAGTGCAAATATTGGCATTTTAACAAGGAAGTGCTTATTTGCACTCCAGCGTGCAAGTAAGAAGTGCTTAAAAAAAACAAGAGAGCAAAAAGCAAAAAAATGGGCACTCATTTACTCTCTTTCATTTTTTAAATTATTGTAAAGGTTTGGGTTAAGATTATAAGCTTGGGTTAGGATCAACGCTAGGATTACTTACTGTCCGGGTTTTAGATCTAGGGTTGGGTTAAGGTTAGAATATCGAATTTTTGTGCGCTAGCACACAAATCAGCATCTTTTAGCAATCCTTTAAAGCTTTTTGAAGTATCTTCACAATGCAAATTATTTTAACAATGGCTTTGTACAATCTCAAGGTAGCAGTTATTATAAAAAAAACAACAACTTCACATTCTGTTCTGGTAAATCACGGGAAAACTTTCCAAAAATTTTCCAGGACTTCTAGGACTTATATACAAAATTCAAGGACTTTCCAGGACAGCAAAAAAATTCCAGGACTTTTCCAAGATGTGGCAACCCTGATTTACCTTATTTTTCCGACTGTAAAGCGCACATACAATTACTAAAAAATTGAAGGTGCAACTTATACTTACTTACTCCGGTACACCTCATGTATCGATCAGGTTATACAGTGGCTCTCAAATTTTTTTTTTAATTACGCAACGGTCCACAAGCAATTTTTTACTAAATCACGTTCTCCTTAAACAAGTTAGCAAAAATAAACACAAAACTTTAAGTTGTTTTTTTATTGCGTTAATGTGAAGGGTGCACTTCCTTCTTTGTTATCAGTTTGGCTATGTCCGTTTTGGACAATGCAACCCTCATATCGTGAATCGCATCTAACCGGTTTCAAGCTATTAGATTGTTGGCAAGTAGCGCCGAAAATGCAGATTCATACTCAATGATGTTGGGAATGGAATTAGCACTTTTAAGCAGAGATAAAAGTCTTGCAGAGCTTTCAAGGCCATCTTCAAAATGCCAGGGTAGGTTTGTGCTTGTTTCAATCCAAAAGCCACTGCAAGACTTTTAACTAAATAAACTTCTCGCAATTCCATCATTTACCAAATCAAGAAACTGTTCTAAAAGTAAATTAATTTGTGAAGGCAGATCTCCAACAATCGTTCCCATAGGGTTGTTCACAATATAATACTGTTGAAAATCTCCCGAGTCAGGGAAGTACTTCCATCCAAGTTTCTTCACCAAGAATGGAAATGTGTCGTTTCATGAGGTCAAGAACATCTTCGTTGACGTCAGGTTAAGTTTTATCAAGAAAATAATTGAGGTGCGAAAAGGTAGGAAAGTTTTTGTTTTGGAATTTGTAATTACCATAGCTCCTAATACTTTTGGATTTATTATTTACAAATCTATAGATTCTGCAAACTTATTCAAGGAGCCATATTACAACACAACTGAGAAACACCACTCCATTGATCATGCTACTTGGCTACTTATTATTTTGAGCTAGACTAACTTCGTACTTAATCTAACGTTTTCGGCATTTAAAAGAGCGCCCTCAACAGTAAACTAAAAATACGGTAAAATTAATAACTGATATCACTTTTATACAAACTGAAACATAGTTATATAGTCTTTTCCTCAACTCACAAAAATAATTTGGACGAGCAACAGTACCTGGCTAGACTGTCATTTTACATTTAGGCAATTCAAAATTGGCAATTGATGAAACTACAATTACGATGTTAAACACAAAATGGTGACTTCACAAACTATCATTACTTATAAGGCATCACAGTAAAAATCACCGCATACTTAAAATAAATTAATACACACTACACACTCAATAAAAAGGAGGCCCCATTTGCATTCCATTCATTTCGAACAAGGGTATGGAATAGGAATAGAAGATAATAATATAAAGAGGCCTACTATTTAGCTTTCTTTTATTGAATGCGAAATTAGCAATGGAAGTACTTGCAGACCAGATGCAGGAAGTCCTTGGTGCTCTACAGGATATAAAAGTGAAGCAGTTTGAAAACGAAAAAAATTTTGAAGGTTTTAACTGCCCCTCAAAACAGGCCATAGATTTACAGTATAATGAAAGTTTCAATGATGACAACAACAAACTTGAAACCACCAGACCTAATCAACTTTCCCAATTAAATGCATTGCGGAATAGCACAACTTTTATCGAAAAGAAAGTTGCAAGTCTGAAACGAAGCATGCAATATTTTAAAACAAAACTGGATGACCTTGAACAGTACAGCAGATCAAACTACCTTGTGGTTCATGGCACTGGCATTTCACATCCAAACAACTATTCAGTATATGAATAATGTTATTGACTAATTCAATACAGCCTCACAAATGACCGAAAAACTCTACCTACATGACTTTGACATTGCCCATTTTTTACCCACTGCAGCCAATAAAAATAACAAGGAGAGCCCACCAAAAAACCGACAATGATTAAATTTGTTAGAAGAAGCATCAGAAATGATGTCTTCTTTTCTGAAAAGAAACTGGCTGGTACTGAAATGATGATCACAGAATCCTTAACAAAAAGAATGCAGCTTTTAAAAGCACAACAACAATTTGGTGCGGAAAATACTTGGACTGTAAAAGGTAATGCACCTATTGAGAAAAAAAAGCATTAATTAAATGCTCTCAAGATATTGAAAATCTTGCAGTTTAAGAGTTGGACAATACAAAAGTACTTTTTTCCAGAAAATTTTCGTTATACTAACGTAGTTAATGCTATACAATCTGAAATTAACACTGCAGGACTGAATTATCATAAAAATATTAGAAAAAAAGTTTTTGTTGTTGCCATTTACTTTCGTGCACCACACTAATTTTTAAAATTCTTAACCTATTTTTTTAAATTCTTGCGAGATCCTAGTTCAAATGATTACAATAGAAAAGAAGCAATTTCAACTGTAGACTTTATTATTTGACTAATGTACCAATATTAAAAACTTGGAGCACCCAATAGACTTCCACAAGTGGCGCCAATGTATGAGTAAACTTGTTTGTTTAACTTAATGTTAATACATTTCTTTTTTGATTCAACATTTTTTGATTTAAAAATATTTTTGCTCTGAAGTACTGCAACAGAATATATAATATTTTTTTTTCCTGAATACCAAATACTATATCGGTATACCATCCATGCTGCTGATATTATTATTGCTGTTGTTGATATTGTTGACTTTGGATCAAACCCTGGTGATGTTTTTTCCTTTATACAAGGTGTTCCAAAATGGTTGACCCCATTCTAAATACCCATATCTCGGAAACTACTTGATGGATCATAATGAAACTAAATACATTTTTTGTTGAAGGTCATAAGTTTTACTGGTTAAATTTACGAAGAAAAGTACAAATATTTGTTGGTTCTATGACAGATTTTCATAAATGTTCAATATGAACGCCGCCTGTGACTCTGCACACTTCGAGTTGATATTCAAGCTCGTGCCAAACTTGCTGTAGCATGTCTTTGGTAACAGTTTCCAGTGCAACTGTAATTTTTTGTTTCATTTCTTCAATGTTAGCTAGAAGAGGAGGTGCAAGACTAGTCCTTTCACATAACCCCAGAGGAAAAAATAACTTGGAGAAAGGTCAGGTGATCGTGGTAAAATGGCCACCACGATCACTCGACCTTTCTCCAAGTGATTTTTACCTCTGGGGTTATGTGAAAGGACTAGTCTTGTACCTCCTCTTCCAGCTAACATTGAAGAAATGAAACAGAGAATTACAGTTGCACTGGAAACTGTTACCAAAGACATGCTACAGCGAGTTTGGCACGAGCTCAAATACCAACTCGAAGTGTGCAGAGTCACATGCGGCGTTCATATTGAACATTTATGAAAATCTGTCATCGAACCAACAAATATTTGTACTTTTCTTTGTAAATTTAACCAATAAACTTATGACCTTCAACAAAAAATGTATTTAGTTTCATTGTAGTTTCCAAGATATGGGTTTTTAGAATGGGGTCAACCATTTTGGAACACCCTGTATTTAAATTTGGTCAATTTAAATTTGATTTGCAGTCACTAATACATTCCTTCGTTCTTGTAATCAAATGCCACGCTGAATAACCTTAGTAGGTTACGTTCACATCACGTTAACATGTGTATTTGTACACACATTTGACTGTAGATAAGAAGGTGTCCAGCTCTTATTAAAAATACCTGGAAATTTTGGTGGTTTTGAATATGGGTGGGATTTTGATGTCCAATTTGCTTTTGATTAAAACCCGTATATTTTTGAAGTGGTTGACGGTTTCCCCAAACACAAAACTGTCAGAAAAAACTTTCTTTCTTGCGCTTTAGATGAATTCAAATCTTGATTGGATGCGCCATTTTGATTCAAAAATTTTTCAAGGAGAATAAACAATTTATTACACTGAAATCACACATTACAGTAACATTTTCTGAAACCAATTCTACTTCCGCCACCCACCAGCTCTTTACTTTAACCATCAGCAAAGCAAACGATCCTTTTTGCTAATAAACATTCTCCTTCACTTGCAGATTTCACGCTGAAAGAGCCATTGCTTAAATAACATCATAGGTCTTATTGTGTGACCATAGATGTGTATGTAGCCTATAAGGTTTCATAGCAAAAGATAAGTTGCCTGAAAACCTTATTTTATACAAAATTTTTTTCTTGAGGAGTATCGCTTTAATTTTTTTGAATGGGCTTCGCGGACCTAACAAATTATTTTGCGGACCCCAAAAGGACCGCGGAACCCAGGTTTGAGAACCACTGGGTTATACTATCTCTTCCTGATTTAATATAGAGCTTTGTTACTGGAACGACCGATGCTAGCGTCGCATGTTTCTTTGTTTTTACTTGGCCATTTTCAAACTAATGAGTGCAAAGTTTCAGGCTTTTGCTTATAACAACAGAAAGGCTCTGTCTAGCTACATGAAATTTTGACAGCAGTTTGAGATTATTGATTTGTATGTTTGTACCAAATTTTGAGGCATTTTGTCATGTGACTTTTGTTTTAGGACCTAAGAACTACCCAGAAAGTTTGGCATAAAAAGTGGTCCCATTCAAAAATGGCTTTGTACAGCAAAAAATATTTCACACGGTCTTATGTTGTAAGATACCCTTTCGTCCCAACCAACCCATTTGTGGCCGCGATACGTTTTTTTCTTTTTTTCCTCTTTTTTCTTTATAAATTTTGTACGCTCTTCTTTTCCTAAACCACAAACCATAGAAATCTAATTTTTGTGTAAAGTTGTTGAGCTGCAAATGCAATTTTGTCTCCGGAAAGTTTTTGTGGGCGACTCCTTTGGGAACTCCCCCAAAAATCAATTTTTTTAACGGCTCAAGCTAAAGCACTAGTTTTTTCAATATCAGCAGATATTTAACAGACAAATATATAAAAGGGGGGTACCACCCCCCAAATGGACCCACAAAGAATCAATTTTTTGAACAGCTCAACCTTGAGTGCCAGTTTTTTTTTTGATATCAGCAGATACTTAACAGTCAAAAATTTTAACATAGTTTGGGAGTGCCATTACCCCGGACCCCCAAAAACCAATTTTTTAGGATGACGGTGTTTCTTGATATCAGTGGATATTTAAAAGACAAATATTTTGACACAACTTGGGAGTACCATCCCCCTGGGTACCCTCTCAAATGGACTCCACAATCATCAACTTTTTAATGGCTCAAGTTAGGGCACTAATTTTTTTTTTTTTGATATAAGCAGATATTTAGGAGACAAATATTTTGACATAGTTTGGGGGTGCACTCCAAAAATCAATTTTTTAAATGGCTTAAGCTAAGGCGGCAGTTTGTTTTGAAATCTGTAGATCTTTGTGTCGGTCGTTCAAAGAGGTTACTAGTAGTTTGAATCTAATTTAGTGTGCCTTTTGAAAAAAAATAAAGCAATAAAGGTTATTTCCTATTGATGCTGCCTTTATAATCCGCAAACTACAATAAACAGCATCCTGGCATGCAATGTCAAAGCTGTTTTTTTAACATATTACTGGCACTTTGATTGTATAAATTCTACAACTATAATATGTTGCACGCATTACAATCAGATCAGTCAATGGGATTCTGCTACTAACAAGAATCCAATCAGACCTGGCGCCATGGGGGGGCATACCGGGGCCATGCCCCCCCAAGCGTGAACTATGCCACCAAGAAATTAACATGCTCAGGGCTACTGGAGTGCAAATCGAGGCCCAAATTGGTGTTTTTTGTGGACTGACTCTGGATTTCATGACGTTTTTGGGATGAAGACCTTTTTTTTTGGAGATCACCTGTTCTCGGCCAGAAAAACCGCCTGAATTTCCGATTTCGGCCGAAAAATCCACCCCTGCAATTTTAGTGAAGACTTTTTTTTTTTTGGAGATCACCGGTTTTTGACCAAAAAAACCTCTTGAATTTCTGATTTTGAGCGGCTAATCCCTTTTAATCTTTGCTCCTTACCTTGTTCATTTGATCCAGACTGGGATAAATTTCTCGTGCCCCTCTTGAATTCACACAAAATAAACTTCTCGTGCCCCCACAAAATTTATTTCTGTCCCCCCAGTCACGCTATCCTGGTGCCGGGCCTGAATCCAATTTGTTTACTCCAGATGCAGAGTTGGTAAAGCAGGATAACAGTTTAAAATGGTTTAAACCACAATAAAAAAATATTTTTAACTACCGCAAGTGAAAAATCGTTTACTTTTTTGGAAAACTTCTGCCACTGTGCAACCCATGACTAGGGAATACTCTTGGTTTAGAAATATTAAGAAGGGCTGATGGGAGCAAAAAGTGTAAGAAAGAATTGACTAGCTCTGTGAAATATAGTCAAGTGGAAACTGCCAGTGAAAGTTCTCATGACTTCCTACTTTCCCAAAAGTCAACCAGGATGGATGCCAAGATTTTTAGTTTAAATTTACTACCTATTACTCACACATTCTGAATTGTCAACAAATGGATCTGTTTCATCATAACCATACCCCACATCTGCCAAATCTCGCATCCGATCTTTTCTCTTTTTTTTTGCACCATATTTTTGCTCAAAGTACTTCGCCATTGATTCAAGGTCATGCTTCTCCTTGGTGTCTTCATGATCACCATCAGATTTCTTTTTCTATGAAAATAAACTTTGCATCAAATTTTCTATGAAAATATATAATGCTCTGGATTTGATGCTCAAAATATGGTCAAGGACTGGAACTGAGAATGCATATTCACAAATTACATCAAGCATCATAATCAAGAAAATTCCACCTATCAGTGGCGCACCCAGGGGTAAGGCTTTTTTTTTGAAACTCAAAAACAACCTGGTCCATATCACTTCAAATTTTTACCTATAATAACTTACATGAGGACTAAAAGCAAAATCAGTGGGGGTATTTAAACTTAGGTAAATTGTATTAGACTAGATTGGCATTGCCTCCATCTTTTTTGATCTATTTGTTCCAGAGACGTTCTACTTCAAACAAGACAAAGGGATCTCTAATGTTATGATTTTCATCGGCAACCCTGGCATTGATAGCCTTAGCGTTGTTAGAGACGCCTTTCCAGTTCTAACTTAAAACAAACCCACCATTAGGCTACTGCATTGACTTGTTTCATTGCGTACTAATCAGCTTGACCTTATTAGAACGCATATCCGAGGTGGTAAAAAAGAGTAGACTGCTTGGAAGCCTAGCGATCTCAGTAAAAATCGAGCTGTCAGATGCATTTCAGTCTAAATCATAGCCTAGGCTAGCAATAAGACTTTTACTTCTGACTAAACACTCATATATGATAATAAGATTACCATTACTTGAGTAGACCTATTGTATATGCTTACAGTATTTTGTGAGCCTAGAATAAACTTTCCAAATAAGTTGCAAATAATGGCCTATTACTCTAATAAGTCTATTAGCCTTACTTTCGCTTGTTCTTAGACGTTTTTTTTTATCTAGGCTACAATACAGTTCACTATTTTTTTACAGCTGGGGATCTGTTCTGCTGGCAAGATCAAACTGATTAGTGTGCAGCGAAATGACTCAATGCAGTAGGCTAATAGCAGCAAGCTAGAACTGGGAAGTTAAAACTGCTAACTACACTAAGGCTATCAACACCAGGGTTGCCAATAAAAATTATAACATTAAAGGCCCTTACTTCGTGTTTGAAGTAAAATATCTCTGGAGCAGCTAAGTCAAGAAGAATGGAGTCAACTCCTATCTAGTCTTATGCGATTGGCCTTGCTCTACATACTCCCCTTGATTTTGCCTTTCGTCGTCATTTAAGTTGTTGTTTCAACTATGTAATTTGATCATGCGCAGTTTTTTAATAAACAGTTGAGATTGCTATTTATTTTTCCTACACTATTGCTGACAAACCTGTGATACAATATTTTGATATATATACCCTGTATGTACGATATGAATACACCACATTGTAAATTAGCAAAGAGACGATGATTTAGAGAAAAAAGTACAAGCCCTGGGGAAAAAAAAACTACTGAGCCAAATGCAAGTTTGCAACAAAAACAAATTAACAGTTTAAGATGGAAGCTACAACAAAATTAATAATAATAATAACGAGAAAGTTTATAATGCAGTATCACTCCAAGGAGCCTCACCAGTCACAACACTTTACAAAACATTCAAACGTTGATATTTTAAACAAACATATCTAGAAATTTCAATTTTCTATAAAGTCAAAGCAATGACAAACCGTTTAAAGGAGGATTCAAGTCAAGTGTTTTTCTGTGGACCAAAATGCTAAAGAGCCTAATTTATGGACTTCAAATTTAAACTTTCTACGTCTACCCGTTTTCAAGACATTAGAGATCAAAATTAACAATTTTTCTCTTAATACTGGGTTGCCATTTTGTCAGTATTGTGACAAAAGATTAACTGTACGAAAGATAGCTTAGATTTACTAAAAAAGCAACTAATTTACAAAGCTGACCATTTACTTTTGGCTTGTCAACCACTCTAGACAATGCAAAACACAAATCAACAATTAGGAACATGCAGTACAGTAACTCTTTGCAATTTTGCTTCCAATTGGCAACCCTGGCAAAATTTCTAAGGGATAAAAATAAAAGCCTTTTCAAGGGGAAGTATATGCTGTTATACTTAAATGCCCGTTAAATACCCACTCTCCACTGGGTAAAATATCGTAAGCATACAGTAAGAGCGTATCCCAGGGTTCCCACGTATTTGTCAACAAAAAATTCCCTCTTTTTCCATACCTAAATTTGCTCAAAACAAACTAAGCTCTAGCCATCTGAAATACAGAAAACTGCAGTTAGTTTAACACAATACAAAAACTGACTCAACAGAACTCGATCATTACGTGGATGAAGAAGAATAAATAGCCTATAGTAACGAACATTTCTTAATTGCTAAGTGATTGTTCATGGTGTTTAGACTGATACAAGATGGAGGCAATGCGGCATAGTGTTTAGGTCACAGGCTCAATGGTCGTATCCGAGCGGCTGCATTCAGGCGCGTAGCCAGAAATTCGTAATAAGGGGGATGTTTTGGGGGTCAGAGGGCGGACCCCCCAGCCGACGGAAGCTAGCCCCCAGCCGCCAGAGGCACTGGGGCGGAGCCCCCAGCGCTCGAAAATTTTGCATTTTTTTGCAAAAATAACTTAATTTTAGGACTAGTTTGATAAAAGAATAATGCTTTTAAAACGTGGCAAAGAAATTGGCAAAATTATTTGGGGGTGGCTAATGGTAAAATTTAGATGCTGGTAAATTATAAAATCGTATTGTTCAATAAAATTAACATGGAATAATCCATTCCGTCGACAATTTACAAAGAAAAAGACTTGGGAGGGGGCTAATGAAAAGAAATTTGAGAGGAATGATTGGTAATTAACTAATACTGAATAGCCTCCCCCCACCTATTCCTAAGTTTATAGTATCTTTGTTGATGACACCTATGTTTAGCATTTTTACACTAGCGATTAAATTTGATTGCTTAGTTTTGGCCATTTTTCAAAGTTTTCATTTGATTGTGATTTTTAATTTTGACAAATTTGCCCCCACTCCCTGAATATATGTTTTAAAAGATGTTTTAAATCACTATTCAGTCGATTTTAGTGCATAAAACAGCCTCAGAAGTGCTAAAAACGTGGTATTTTTCTTATGCAATTTGGTCGACATGCCAGCTCCCCCCCGCTCTCCCTGGCTACGCTATTGGCTGCTATATCCACTACTAAAGGACTAGAATTCCTGATTTGGCAATGGTAAGCACTAATACATTGGGAAACACTAATTTCTTGCACATTGTAGGCAATATGGTTAACTTCGTTGTCAGTTGCTAAAAGTAACCAAGCAGTAGGCAACCGGTACTGCACTGGTTTATACTGTTCAAGCTTTTGAAATCTGAACTATGGCTTCTTTATATTCGTAGGCTGGTAAACATAGAACAACCTAACCAAACTACTGACTAAAGTGTTAGCTGACTAATATTTAACGCGTAGGGTGAACAACTGAAAAACCGAGATACATACAGTAGGCCTGTATCAGATTAACTGCCAGGATTCGCAGAGCCTACTGCTATTTGCAATGTTTGTGCCAAAAATATAGGATACCAGTACAGGTATAGTCTAGTGAATATATTCCCGTAGCTCAACTGTTGGAACCAGTATGCTCTGCTACAAGGGCTTTTTCTTACGGCTAATCATAGGCTTAAGCGGAGTGCCTACTGCAGGTTAATACTGCTTTGGGCTATTAGCACATTATTAGCATGTAGGCTAGTAAATCTCTCAACTTAACTTAAAAGCCAAACATGGCCTAGGCAGACAGCCTACTGCAGGCTATCAGTGCGTTATTAACGTGTAGTAGGTTAATAATCTCTGAACTTCATTCGAATGCAGCAGCTGTTGAAATACCCTTATTCTGTTTTCTGCTAACCTGTTGCCAGCTGTCTGCATATGCCAAGCTATTCCTCTTTTAGTGCTAGTAGGCTACCGGTACTTGAATTCTTCTGTTTGCTCAATTGCCTTTGATATAATAATACTCTTTAACTACAGCATAATGATACGCTTAAATTAAAGTTTTCTTGAACATGTTCTGTGACGAAATAAATCGGCAGGACCACCATTCCTGAAGCTTTATAACAACACAGCCAGGGGTATTATTACTATTTTTATGCGCTTAAAAAAGGTACTGTATTAGAAAGACAAACGGGATATTTAATATTCATTCGCTCCAATCATGTTAGTTTCTACAAAAGGTGCAGTGCGCTATTGTTGCCAAACAGTTTTCCATCCTTATTCTATACTAGCACGCACTTTTTCCGACTTTTTCCCGATCGGGAAAAGCCTTTACAAAATTCCCGACTTTTCCCGATCGTGGAAACCCTGGTATCCTTTGTCTATTAAACCAACTACAGTTTTTACATTGCTAAGTTGTCACACTAGTTTTGGTTTTGACAAATCAAGAGTTTTGGTTACAATAACCAAAGAATATGCAACCGCAAATGATTCTACATCCAGTGTACAATGGGCTTGAATGGTTTTCAGCATGAAATTGCAGAGTTAACAATAAAAGTTAAAGTTTTTGAATATAATACGTTAAAACACACTTGGACTGATGGTAAAGAAAATTTAATAGGCCTAAGCTTGTTTTTTTAATAGGCCAAAGTACAGTAACTGTGATGGAAGATAAAATTACAGCACATGTGGATTGTAGACTATTGCACTCTATGTTACTTGCAACTATAGTTTCTTTACAGCAAGGTAAACATTTTGCATATTATTGACCATTGGTCATAGTCAAGAGTTTCCCAAGCCGAGAGTGCTCAAACCACAATAGGTGAGAGTAAATCAAATGCGGTCAAGGGGATTCAGGACAACAGCACTTGGGATTGGGACATTGTTTCACAAAATGAATAATGATTCAATGACTACATGGAATTGAGCCATTGCTTTCTTTATTGGGCACTTATATATCTTAAACCCTAAGTACTGATAGGGTATGATATGGAAGATGATTTTTCCATATTCCAAACTAATGATTTTCTTCCATTCCGTACAAAAAATCACCAGACTGTGCTGAAATTTTCTTCCATATTCAATTCCATAAGCTACGCAATGCATAATTTGCACCTTAGCAATGCCGCAAGCAATGCACTTGCAAAGGTGTGTGTAACACTAAAAAATGCAACAACAGGTATCTGGTGTGCACAGGGTTTAATGATTAAAGTACAAGTTTACATTCACACTAACTACAAAATTTGGCACAACCAAACTGCCAAAGAACATCTACTGTAACAGAAATACCAAGCTTTAACACCAAAAAAAAACAATAATTTTAAAGGGGGTGAAGCATCTTACCAATTCAGACAGTTTACAATAGCTAAAATCCAAACAATATTTTGGAAATTTTTTGTTCAAATTTTGGAGCTGCGGTTGCAAAGATATTAACAAATACAAAGAAATGCCCCCAAAAATTTTTTAAAACCCGGAGTTCGTTCTTCCTGCCTGAATTTCCAGAAAAAGGGGGGGTTTACCAAAATTGGATTAGTCATGTGATGTTCCTGGAAGGACAAAATTATCATTCAATCTCTCTTCTTCCCTCAAAGTTCAGGGCTGAGAGTACAGATTCAGGGTTTTCAAAAACTTTTTAAGAAACAAACTTTTTGTATCCATTAAATATCTCAGATCTTTCCAACGCAGCCTCAAAATGAGAGCAAAAAATTAAACATATTTCGATTTTAGCTATTTTATTCAAAAATTATATTATGATTTTAGCTATTTCTAAGTACTGCATTGGCAGACTGCTTCACCCTTTTAGTACTAAAAATAACAAATAAAGTTCAACAAAATATCAAGTACCAATTTTCGTGATGATGGAAGAAAAGAAACTTTTGATGTGGTAAATTGTCAGTCTCGAATTGAAAAAACATGTCAAACCTGTCAAAGTCGTAAGCAGCTATAGCATCATTGTTGCAAAGTGCAATGTATATCTTTTTCCCTAATGCGCAGGCGTTTTTTGTTGTTTTTGCTGTAGCTACTTTATTACTGCATATTTTTAAAAGATATTCGCAGGGTTTGTAGCAAACCTCTTGAAGACTCGTCACAAAATTTTTTGGCAAAATCGCGTGCGAAATCTAGGTGTAACGAATTGCGGAAAAAATGCTGCGCATTAGGCGAAAAAGATTAATGCGTAATTGCGCAACCGGTAATGCGCATCAACGAATGTCTGAATTAAAAGGATTGTGTTTTTTGATTATCTGTTTGTCTTAAAATGTATGGTGGTATTTGTTTAGCTATCTTCAGTGTTGATTTTATTGGAACAAAGAGTAGAATATAATGATAAATCGATGATGTCATTTTTCTTTTTTTTAAATAGAATAGTTTTTTTGATAATTTGCATTGTTTCTTTGAACATGCCAATAAGCAATTACTGATTATTTACACGTTATGCATTGGCGTAATGCACGTAAATGATGACGTTATAAATATAATTGACAGTTGTGATTACTTCTCTAGATACTATTTGTTTTTATTATGTTTTTTGTTTTAACTTGTAAGAGCTTGTTGATGTAATGTATTAGTGCGCGTGCAGTTGCAAAAAAACACGCTGGTAGTCAAGCTGAAGCAACTTTATTGAAGAAATACGATACGCTGCAAACAATTGCTGCAACTTTTTGAAGAACGTTAGTAAAGCAAACTTTTTCCCTAACACGAGAAAAAGTAGAAAAGAACACTGGCAATGGCAAGCAAAGTAAATAAATTCAACAAAACAAAACAAAATACAAGCCAGTGAAGCAAATAGTTTCCACAAACACAAACAATACAAAAAGCAAAAGCAATACTAGACTACTAAATTGCGAATTTAGCCACAAACTCAACAGATAATCTTCTTCGCTCTTGCCTGGTGACAGCAAAAGCAAGATTTTTTACTTCATTAAAATTGTTCATTTTCCATTTCTCCCCCTTGAGTGGCACCATCTCGGCCTTGGCAATGATATTGGATGCTTCAAATACATCAATATAAGGTGGCAAAAATTCCGAAACATTTTCGTAGAGACCTTCTCCAGCCGAGCCAGTATGATCTCTTAAAGAAAAATTTATTTCAAGGCTCTCCATGGGACTATTTTTTCCCATTAGAAAGCGCTTGAGTATGCAACCAACGGATAGCTTGTCCTTTTTTTTCACCGTCTCATAGAGACAAACGCACCAACATCCAACTAAATTTTTTTCTTCAGTGGGAGGCGAGAGCCACTTCCAACACTTTTGGAGTTCATCATTGCCAGAAAGAGGTTTTTGCACCATCTTCGATAAAACAGTATGTTCTATACTAGACGTATATGGTGCAACGCTCGATTCAACTGATGTGCTTGCTCGAGTCTTCTTGGACTTCACTGGTGGTTTATTAGTGTCAGTGATTTTTTGCAGATAATGTTCATCTATTATTACAACAACCCCAACGTCAATTTTTCTTCGCTTTGTTTTATTTGATGGTGCCGATGCTACAGGATGAATGCTGTCCAGAATTATTCTTTCAAAACTTTTAGAAGCTTGGGAAATGTCTAATTCACCAGCATTCTTTCCAGGAGTGGACGAATATTGCGGTTTAATTGCTGGCCGAATTGACCAAGTGGGAAACCATTCCATTCCTTCCCCTGGGCTAGTCGTTGGCATTGGTGGTAAAAGGGCACACAATCCTGAGCATCCCGGAACTCCAGAAGATGCTTCTTCTTGCGGTGGTTTGGTCTTCTTCGGGGTATTCAAACTTGTTGCCATTGTCTCCGAACTTTCCTGCTTCCCGCCTTCAATCCATGCATTGTATCTTCAAAGCAATCTTGCACTTAGCCGCTCGATAGGATATTTCCTGCTATCAACAGGAAATATCCCTGTCGAGGAAAACCCACTCTGCACATTTGTGACTGACAAGCAGTCGCGCCAAACCAATCCCAATTCATCTACGAAATCGGACTTTGATAAGTAGCACCTATTACCCCCGATTCCAGATCGAGCACTCAACAAAGCTGACCACTTTTTTTTAGCGGCCCAAAACATGTGACAACTAAAGGCTGGAGGACATCAGTAACGAGTGGAGGAAATTTAAGAATAATAATATTGTTGTCAATTGCAGCTCGAATAATTTCGGTTGACAAGTGGCTTAAATGTCCATCCTGTAACAGCAATAAAGGTCGCTTGGTAACTTTGCAAGAAAATTCCAAAAACCATTCGTAAAATGTCTCCCTGTCATCTATCCGTTTTCAGTGACTCTGTATAAAAATCCAGGGTGTGGTTTTGATCCTAAAAAATATTTTATTAACAGTGGGAGATTATGCATGTGTTGTCATTGGATTTAAGTTTGCTTCAGCTGATTCGTGATACGGAAAGTATTACATCTATGGAACAATGTATATGCTGGACATCTAGCGCTGACACTTTTTTAATATTATAATTCTTGTTTAAAAAACGATTGTAGTCAATAACATTGTCTCAGAATTTATCTTTAGCTAACGCTTTATTGTATTTTTTCAAAAAAAATGCTCGCTGAATATATTCTAAGTCAAAATATAAAAGCATTTTTTTAGTTTTGCTTACCTTTCCAGGTCGATTGAAAGTTTTTCCCTTTGAAGA
Source organism: Trididemnum nubilum (assembly GCA_963965965.1). Classification (NCBI taxonomy): domain Eukaryota; kingdom Metazoa; phylum Chordata; class Ascidiacea; order Aplousobranchia; family Didemnidae; genus Trididemnum; species Trididemnum nubilum. Next base: position 23,594,275 of record OZ014470.1, read on the forward strand.
TTATCATAGGTGGCAATATGTCTCCAGCTGCATTGCATGATGCTAGTACTGTTGTATTTTCTCAACCGAGCCCATGGGTGATTTTAAATGAAACTTTTCCTCTTGGTCCTACCACTCTGCAGCTTGCTGGATCGTGTGGGAAACCAGTTTCGTTGCAGTTCCACACCTGATCTGGTTCCAGGTTGTTAGAAGCAACAATTTCTTCGAGTAAATTATAAAATTCAAATACAGTTGAATCCGGTTAATTGCATAGTCAATTTGTCAAGCCTTTTTATGCGATTAACCGAATTATGCGTTTAAGCGAAAGTGCGAAGTTCACATGATGCGCGACGCTTGTTACGCACAAAAATGTCACACGTCATACCTACAAGCGCATACGGATGCGATCATCTTATTCTTACTCAAAAACGAACGCAATCGTCTAATTCTTACTCAAATAGTAATAATTCTTACTCAAATGGCAGCCACGTGTTATTGTTCCTTATCGGTAATTGTCTTCAAAGAACATCAATCACATCGCACATTGCCTTGTTTTGATCTCTAATCGGCGGCGGCTTTCATATTGCGATGTTGGCAATCGGCGAGCTTGTTTTGCGCTTTGCTATGGTTTATTTCCGTTAAGACTTTGAAACTGTCCGTTTCTGTCGCATATATTTTGCAATGTTTTACACAGCTATTGAATAAACCCTTTATTTCTATTCGTTTAAGCGGATTATGCAATAAACCGCTATGCGATTAACCAAACTATTTTCTTAACAAATGGTTGGCTATGGTTTCGGATTTACGATCTTTATGAGATAATCCGGTATGCAATTAACCGGATTCGACTGTACAATAAACGAATTGGAAGTTGCCTTTTTTCTTGTTTTGGAAATTAAATTTGCCTTTTTAAGGGAAAGGGAATTTCTCTCCATAAAATTATCCAACCAATGTCTTCCTGGTCGATTATCCTTAAATTTGGATTGAATTTGATTTTTCTCCAAATATTCATGCACCAATTGTAAAACATCATCAGCACTGGGACTAAATCCATGCTTGCATAAAACGCGGAGACATTCAGCCAGGGAAGCTTCAGTTGCTTCGTCCAGTTGTTGCTTTCGTCCAGGCAATAATTTCGGAAAATCACTAATGTGTTTTATTATAAGTCGAATTGTGCCTTCTGGTATACCGTATTTTAATCCCGCGCCCCTAATACTGGCCTTGTGGCTTCAAACATCTATCAAGGCTTCATTCATATCTTACTCCGTCCACGAGGTCATTTTAATCGACCGCTAAAATTGTTTAGAAATCCAAATTCAAATGCTAAAATATGAATAAAATTTAAATATCAATGATGTTTCTTATCGGCAAAACAGCGCCCTGTTTTTAATTGATGTGAACAAAATTAATTGTTAGGATGCAATTTGTTGTCTATCACTAAATGATTTAACTTATGATAAAATTATTAAAAAATAGTAGTCTGTCTTGTTGTAGTTTGGCTAGTCTTAAACCTCGTTAATCGAGGACTCAGCAGTGTTATTTTAAAAATATGTTTATTTTATCACACGTTTATTTTGCAATATGCGATAAAACAAACTAATTTTAAATATAACGCAATTGGAGCTTTATGCTGCTTAAACTTTGTTTCTTGACAACACAATGCTTTCAATATTTGAGTCTTTGCAACAACACTTTCAAACCAATTGAAAGCTTCAATCTCCTTTCGAGTCAAATCTACACTGGCTTAGATGCTATTGCTTATTGCAAATATATAATTAGTTCCAACGAACATGCTTAGGACACTATGCTTGCCCATCAGCCCAGCCGTTTTTTGCATTTGGTTAAGGTAAGCACAGGATATGCTGGTACGCTTACGATTTTTGCGTTAAAGCAAAGGCCGCAATGGCCAAACCAGTTAGACAATCTGTATTGCTGCTTCAAAGATATTTTTGCCATTGCATTTGTGATTTTTATTATGGTTTAAGCAATGGTTTAAGCTAGCTTTAGTCTTAAACTTAAAACTGTCTTTGTTACTACTAGAGCGAGTTGACACTTTTTAGTGCTTTTGAGTCATCACAAATTCACAATCTTCATTCTCAGAAAAATCTAGTCATATGAAATTTTCCGTATTGCACAACCTTAAGATCGTAATGCGCATTCTGCTCTTTTCTGCCTCTAGTGACTCTATTATTATTATTTTGTCACCGCAAGGTGATAGCGAGAGCTTTGCTGAATCCAACCATATATCTGCTGCAGTTGTAGGTAACCTAGAACGAAAAATAAATCAAAGCTAATCGTGGCTGTTCAGAAGTTTGCTGGTACCATATACAGTAGATCTGAAAGTGCGCAAAAAAAATTAAATATTTTTTGATAGTTAAATGCAATTGCATGGATCTTCTTAGTGATATCTGCTCAGAAGATACAGCAGTTCCAACACTTCATCGGAGTTTGCATTTTAGTTTCAGGCTAGGTTGCTAGATTTGGTGCTGCGCATTAGGGAAAAAACAAAAGAACTGCGCATTCGGGAAATAAGAATACTTATGATGATGCATTACATACACTGTTTGTGTGATACATATAGCCAAACAGCCGCAATTCATCAAAAAATAATGGGCATATAAAATGGGTGTTATGTGAGAATTTTGTTTATCTCCACCCGACATCCGTATATATATTTAAATAAATTTCCTGCACGAAATCTGGTATGGAAGATTGTCTTCCATTCCATTCTTGAAATCTTCTCTTCCATTCCCTTCTAGCATCTTCCATATTCCATACCGAAATTTCCATTCCATTCGCTACCATGCCCTGATTATCAGTATGCTGGAGCTAAATGGATAAGAGCATATTGAAAAAACAAAATTTCTTCCAATGGCTTTGAAGTCTAAGCAGTTTAGTTTGTTTGAGTCTTTCAACTTGTTCCAAATGTGCAAAACGTTATTTAAATGGCAATAAAACATGGAGTTTCTTTTTTTTTCTGAAAAGTTTCAAGGATTCCCAAGCATCTGGGGCTTCGCCTCTAAGCCTCCATAATTGCAACACAATTATTTCTAACACAGTTTTTACAGTGGACAACTTTAACAATTGTTATTACAGCATTTCTGAATATGCACTGTATCAAAAAAATGCAACAATACCACAGACTCCAGTTTCACCTTAACACTATCAGCGTAAGTTTTTTTACTAATGGTGAAAATAAATTAACTAACACTACAACAACTAAGTGTGGTTTGCATATTTAAAAGGCAGAGGCTGCTGTTGCGTAACGTAAGAATAAGAAAATCGCTATCTAGAGCTAGCCCTAACCCCAATCCTAAACGTAATCCAAACACTAACCCTAACATTAATCCTAAACATAACTTACAATACAAAAAGAAGTATTGAGCAAATGAGCACTCATTCCTTTTTTCTCTTCTCTTTATGGGCATTACATAACATAATACTAGCCACTTCCTCCTTCAAAAATTGAACAACACTTCTTTTAAAAATTTCTGGATGTGCCTTACCACTAATTAAATAACTCAAACAACCGAACTAAACTTAAAAGGCATTCAAGTCAAGTTTTTCACTCTTGACCAAAATGTTGGGATTAGCCTAAAATGCATTCTCACCATATTTAACCCTGTAGCGCTCCACGTTGCAACTATGCAACATAGATTTTTGAGTGTTGAATATGAACTTGTGATTGAATAAATTTAGTCTACAAATTTGGTTAGTTACCTAAACGCCCGCTGTTACAAATGTGCACCATAGTGCACTTCCACGGCTGCTTTGAAGCAGCCTTTTTCATATTTGCTTAGCATTTTTTGCAAAAATTTGGTTAGTGACCAATTTTTGTTTCCTTTTTGAGATTTAGATAGCATAGAAATCAAATTGCATTTTGCGTTTTCTGAATTAGTACTTCTCAAATGTCACTTAGAACGCGCAAAACTGTCTGACTTGAAACAAGGTCTTGCGGAGCAAAACAATTTTAAGTGTTGTTGCAAATTTGCAACTTGGTGTAGATGCTGAGTAAAGGTAGCTAGTATAACAAATACACAGTGCATTTTCTTCAATATAGTTTTTTAGGTCCTGGCTTATTTTCAAATATTTAAAACAGCGCCAATGAGTGCATACCATGTAATCCAAATCTAAATCAAGCAGGTTGAGCTGCAGACAGTGATGCCAGTGTAGATGTTTTTGACTTACAATCTTATGTCTGATATTTTTGATGAAAATCTGCAGAACCGGTAATTTGCTTTTTGGAGAAAATCTGATGTTTTGACAAAAATTTGATGCGAATTATGAAAAAAGATTATAAAAAGCTAAATCTACCCTATAGCTGATCATCTGGCAAACAGCTTTGGAAATGAGGTGATTTCCAAACAAAAAATAAAGGTCTTTACTCAAGCCTAATAAACAGTTAAAAGAGATGTGATATTGTGATCTTCTAAAAAAAACAATCTTCAGCCCTATTTCACATCTATTCATGGATGCAGACCCGGCGCCAGAGTACTGAGCTGGGGAGGAGGGGGGGCATAGAAAATTTTGGTGGGGCAAAAAAATATATTAGGGGATGAAGACCAAAAAAAGGTCTTTATCGCAAATGCATCTCAGTGGCGTAGGTCCTGTTGCTTTCTTTTGGGACACAATTTTCGCTTTGGGGGCACAAAAGCCTCTTTTGATGTGGATTTTACCCTTACATTCGGGGGGGAAATCAAAAAAAAAAGGAACAAAAATCTTCTTCAATAATGCACTCCAGTGGCATCGGTCCTGTTGCTTTCTTCTGGGGCACGATTTTTGCTTGGGGAAAACACTCTTGCTTGGGGGCACAAAAACCTCTTTTGGTACAGATTTTGCCCTCATATTTGGGGGTGAAGACTAAAAACAAAACAAAAAGGTCTTTATCACAAATGCACCCCGATGGTGTTGGTCATGTTGCTTTCCTTTGGGGGACACACTCTCGCGTGAGGGCAAAATCCGTACCAAAGCCTCCTTTGGCCTTTATCGCATATGCACCCAATAGTGTCGGTTCTGTTGCTTTCCTTTGGGGCACAATTCTCCCTCGCTTGGGAGGATCACATTTCTTGCTCGGGGGTCACCGCCGCGAAATGACCCCCAAGGAACCAAGCCTGCATGGATGTTTCTACAGGAAATTTACTGCATTGGTTTTATAGTTTACATTTAATCTGATGTTTCTTCTCTAAAATCTGATGTTTTGGAACAGCAGTTGCTGGCATCACTGGCTGCTGAACGAAAATAGCATTGGTTTCAAAAAGTGATTTAGTTTGGTCATTTTATGCAAGCATTGTGTAGTGGCTTTATAAGACAATGTACATAGTATTTGCTGCAATGTATATCAGCACTATAGTAGTTACAGAGAGTGTCTACTAAGTATTTAGCAGTTACTTAGTAGGACATCTTCATGCAATACTTTTTCAAAGATGGTGGTTTCTGAGTTCAAATTAGGGGTAAGGGTTTTAGAATTTTGAAATCAAAATTTTGATTGGAGCAAGGGTCAAATATTGTTGATCTTTACAAGCATAAAGTTGTTTTGTGTGAAGATTATTTACCAAATTTGCTAAATCCTGTTTGTATAGCTTATCAATAATAATTTGGTTATGAGGTATTTGCAAATTCTATTTGCATTGAAATCATTTGTTTTTGTGTGATTAAACTTTGTTTTTCTTTTTGTGCTGTAATCCATCATTGCAGCCTGTAATACCCAGTGTTGCATTATTTGCAACATTGCCAAATATGGTAATTAATTGTGATATACCCCAAATTTCACCAAGGTCTGATTATGTATCACCATTTGACTTGAAAAAACCTTTCGTGTATTTTTTTTTCAAATATTTGTATGCCTGGGCGCTACAGGGTTAAACTTTCTATGCCTTCCCATTTTCAAAAAATAATGCAGTTCAAAATTAGTGATTTTCCTCTTACTTCAGTGTTGCCATTTTATCACAATTGTGACAGAAGATTAACTTTTGGAAAGCTTGGTAAAATTTATTGAAAAGCAGCTATTTTTACAGTTCTAAACTTTTATTTTCTTCTACAACTACTCTGCCATAAAACATTTATTGGGAATCCTGAATATGCAATAATTTTTTGAAATGTTTTTAATTGGCAACCCTCACAAAATTTTCTAAGGGAAAAACCATTCTAAGGAAAATCTAATCTGTTTTACCAGTATCTCAGGAATAGAAGGTCCCAGCAAGCTCATATTTAGCGAAGTTAGTTTTCAGACCCGTCAAATTTTTTTTAAAGAAAACCCAGGAAAAAAAATTCTGACCCGAATGCACTTTTAATTACGAAATATAATCATGGACTGGAAACACTGGTAGACATATTTAAAGCAATACTGGTACCGTTAATCATTTATGCAAGACTATATCTTTATTTTAACAAAAATAAGTGATTGATGTCACCATTATACAACACTTAAACAGGTGCAAACATCATAATAAACTCAAATCTAATAAAGAATCATTCCAAGAATTTTGTGCTGGAGGTTAGTTTTTTTGTATCTACAAAAAGCTTTTCAGCTAGATTTTCAGCAAAAATTGCCATTTCTTAAGAAAGACTGGACAATGACGATACTTTATTCTTAATTGCAATTATGATAAAAGGTCATACACTACAAATTTATTATCTACAAATAAGAATTTGAAAAAGGTACCACTACAAGAATTTTCATGAACATAAATTCAAAACACAATTGCTATTTTAAGGCAACATCAAACTATTAAGTATAATATTTCCAACAACTATGAATTCAGCTACAGTACCTCTGCCTTGCTGCGATCTTTGACAAGTTCTAAATAAGAGAATTCTGGACATTCAGAGTCACTAGATGTTTTTAAGGAAAGTTCAAATCGAACAGATGTTGCACACGATGAGTCTGTTTTGTTAGTCTTCTTTGGCTGCCCCAAAGCAGGTTTTAGTAAATCCATGAGATCTTGCAAAAACTAAAGACAGGTTTACCAGTATGGTAACTTAAATTGCACCAATTAATTAAATGGTGCCTCACAGTTCAATGCACAAACATATTCTGCATTAAAAAAAGCAGTAATGCACGCAATTAATGCTATTGTTAAACAAAAGCTTGCACAAATTATATCATAAGCTACTGGTAGGGGCCTACTGTACTAGTCAGCTGATGTACTTTAGGCACAATTCAGAATTATTTGAGTTTCAAACCTGGCTTAGGCTCAATCTACCCTAAATCAGAAATAGAAATGTTGATTGTACACATGAGATTTTATCTTTAATTGGAAGTTAATTTAAACACTATTGGCAGCCTACATCATGTAACAAATGTTGCAAGCTGGTAAGCTATATAAAGTGATGGATATGGTATCGATCAGTACCGTAAAACCACTTAACTTTGGACAACATGGTCTGAATTTGGACAGCTCCCCTAGTTTTAGTGCTTATGTTTTTTTTAAAGGGGTTTTTGGAAACTTGCTAAACTCTTCCATAAAAGCAAAAAAAATTAAAAAACTAAAACCAGCTACTTGGGGCAATGTCCAAAGTTACAACTGTTGTTTAAAGTATAGTCGCTTTACGGTTGTCATTGTAGGCCTATGCCAAGCATAGGCCCAGGGTTCAAAATTAACACTTGCCCGAGGCAAGCCCAAATCGCCTCGGGCAAGTTGTTATTCTGCTTAACTTGTCCAACGAGCAAGTTAACAAAATATAGACTATCAAACAACATTAAACAAGATTATTTAGAGATGCTATTTAGGTCTGCTGTTCTTGCAACAAAATGAAAGGAAGTGGCTATTTTGCCTCTAGAGGCAAATAGTGTTTTTCCTCTGTTTGGGTTAGGGCTAGGGGTGGGATTAGGGTTAGGATTAGGGTAAGAGTTTGGGTTTGGGTTAGCATTAGGCTTAGGGCTATTTTGGCACTTGCGGCAAAATAGTCGTTAGGACTATTTTGCCTCTAAATGGCAAAATAACATGGTGCTATTTTGCCTCTACAGGCAAAATAGCCACTGCCAAAATGAAATGTAAGTAGGGAAAGCTGTAAGTTGTTTGCCTTATTTTAGTAAGCACTTTGTAATCATCACAATTGACACTTTATTTAATCGTAAGCACACATTAAACGCAATTAAAGATGGTGAATCATTCAGCCAATTCCGGTGGTTTACAATAGCTAAAATTAAACTATAATTTTTGATATGTTTTGTTTTAATTTTGGGACTGCTGTTGCAAAGATATTCAACAAATACAAAAAGATATCCCCCCCAAAAAATTTCTGGAAAGAAGTGGCTATTTTGCCTCTAGAGGCAAAATAGTGTTTTTCCTTTGTTTGGGTTAGAGTTTGGGTTAGGGCTAGGGTTGGGATTAGGGTTAGGGTTAGAGTTTGGGTTAAAGTTAGGGTTGGAGTTAGCATTAGGCTTAGGGCTATTTTGGCACTTATGGCAAAATAGCCATTAGGACTATTTTGCCTCCCAATAGCAAAATAACATGGGGCTATTTTGCCTCTAGAGGCAAAATAGCCACTGCCTTTTTGGAAACTCTGAGTTTTGTTCTTCTCGCCAAAACCACAGTTGGCCTAATAGTTTAGAGAACTGTGGTAGGCCAAATAGTTCAGATAGTTTATTTCTAAATTCTTTATTTCTAAATCGTTTAGGCCTAACTATCTCTAAACTATTAGGCCTAATAGTTTAGAGATAGTTAGGCCTAATAACATAGGTGGGCAAGTTAACGCAAAACGTTAGCTTCGTTAACCACTAGCCCGTTAACAAACTTCACTCCTCCGTTAACGTTAATCCGTTATTTTCAGCTTTAATTAACGGAAGTTAATAAAGTCCGTTAATCCGTTAACATTTTGCGTGCAACTTACATTTCGTTTTATTCACTCGCTTCTATAACACGTATTGACGCTGTTAAGCTGATTGTAAGGAAATATTTATTGTTATGGTTGTCTTTTTGTGTTTTGAAAGTTACATTTTACAGTCTAATCTAATTTCAAGGTAAAAACAAGTTCAAATGCGCAACAAAGCTGCATGATATTAACGATAAAAACCTTAACGGAAGTTAACAGAAATTAACGGAAGTTACTTTAGTCCGTTAACAGCACTTAACGGAAGTTAATTTAGTCCGTTAACATGAAAAAACTTTTTAACGGATTAACGAGTTAATGAAAAAGTTAGCTTCGTTATTAACGGATTAACGATTAACGGACTTGTGCCCATCTATGCCTAATAATAGTTTAATGAAATTACAGTAGGCCTAATAGTTTAGAGAACTGCGGTTTTGGCGGGAAGAACAAAACTCAGAGTTTCAAAAAACTTTTTGTCGGGGGCTATCTTTTTGTATTTGTTGAATATCTTTGCAACCGCAGCCCCAAAATCAAAACAAAAAATCTCAAAAATTATATTGGGTTGTCGCATAAGTTCGTTCGCTTTTTGTTATTGAGATGTTTATGTGTGCTTATCATTTTTTGTGACACTTCTTACGTAAATATTCACATTATACTAATCATTTATGCATTTTCAAATTTGTTGTCAACCGATTTTGTCTATTCGATAGCATTATTCCATTCCCTTTCAGATGGAGTGCCAAGTTAAAATAAACTTCATTTCCGACATTTACTTCTTTTTTATTTCAATGGACAGGAAAATGCATCTGAGGCAGCCAGGAATATTTGCAAAGTGTATGGAGAAGAAGTGATAACAGAGCGAACTGCACAGAAATGGTTTCAGAAGTTTCGCAAAGGCATTTTGGAATTCAAAAATTACCGGAACGATGGAGCAAAATTGTTGAACAAAGTGGAGACTATCTCATTGATTGATTTATTATGGAACATTTCGCTCAATAAACAATGATTATTTGGATACATTTTTCTTACGTGAATGTTATCTTTTTATCAGATACAAATTTCCAAAGATATATTATGTTAATTTTTGAGTGCAATTCCATGTATTAAAGTAACATGTTCCATAAATACGAACAAACTTATGCGACAACCTAATAGTTCAATTTTAGCTTTTGTAAACCACCGCAATTGGCTGGATGATTCACCGCCTTTAACTTTTGTTTAATTGCACGCAGGTTTTTCAATACTCAGATACGTTTGGCAACTTTTTGGCACAAAATCCTCTGTTTTTTTTTCTAAGAAAAATTTTCTCACGCTTGCCCCGTTAACCACTATTTCAGATATCAAACCCTACACTGCAAGAAAATGTCAAGAATTGTGCAAATATTTTTGTTATGCTTGTTCAGAACATCTGTCAGCTTTTTATAACTTTTCCAAAAAATGCCATTTTTTTAGCTAGCGTAGTTTCCAAAATATTTGCGATTGAAATGCGTTTGCAATGAAAGTACAACATTAATTAATGTTATTGTAACGTACGATAATAGGCTAATCGAAACAATTACAATCAAAAACTCAATTTTTGCAAACGCATGATTGGAAAAAGTTGCTTAATATCATACGTCACATCACATAAAATCATGAACAAAAACTTGATTCTGATACGCGTATTATGTAAATTCAGTGTTTTTTTGTCAAGAAGAGCATTTTACGATTTTTTTCCAAAGTTAAACAATCTCAAAACTCAATCTATATTTTTCGAGCAAGTTGAAATTTTTTCGGGCAAGCAAACATTTGATATCACTTGCCCGACAGGCAAGTTGTTAAAAAAGTTAATTTTGACCCCTGCATAGGCCTATCAAATTTTTGAATAAAAAAAAGCAACCAAAAATAGGCTAGCCTCAGGCCTATGCTGATGCTCACGATCTTATGCTTATTGCACAGTACCTCTACCAGGACTAAAAATAGTTCTATTAATACAATTCTACTTAGTGCTAGGTAGGCCTATTTAAATCTGATTTTTTGTATGATTTTTCTATCGTACTTGTTTTTTCAGTTTAACTGCTTTGAGCTACAGGTACTGTCTGGTGGCAACTGACTCTTGTTATGACAATAAAGGTCTTTTCATTATTTCCTAACCGCCTCTGATACTAGTGATGAGCTATGATCAAATCAGAAATGGTCCTTTTGTTGTCTCCCAACTTTGACAATCAGGTGGCAGCTGACTCTGAGATCAAATGATCTTTTCATTGTCTCCCAACTTTTTGTATTTATCTGTGGTGTGTTTACAGGTTTAACAGTTTAAACTAAAGAAGCTTGGTGTAGCTTAGCCTAAATAAATAAGGCAGAGGCTACTGTTAAATTATGTAAGAAAATCGCTATCCCAGCCCAAACAGCCTAACCCAAACTCTGAACTCTAACCCTAGCTCAAACTCTTAACGTTAATCCTAACCCAAACTCAAACTCTAACGAAAACCCTAAAGATACTTTGAATAGAATACAATAAAATTGATATGGTATGACTTATTTTACATTATTTATGTCACTTTTTTAGTAACTAGGCTAACGGAATTATTGTTCTCTGCAATGGAAAAAAAACTAAAAAAGAGTAGGCCTAGGCTAAATGAGCAAATAAGCGCTCATTCTTTGCTCTCTTATTCTCTTTATGGGACCATTACGTAACGTACGGTACCTGTTACTAGCCACTTCCAACAAATAAATCTGAATCTGTCTAGTGTCTATAAAATAGGTACGGGTAGCGAAATTTTTTTTTCTACCATGGTTTTGCAGATTTATTACGTCACATCCGCATCCTATCCATACTCCGCGCTCACTTTGGCTTGATCCGCTGTATTCACAGGCAAATTAATCCGCTGTATTCACAGGCAAATTAATGCAAGAGGTAGGTTAGCTGATAGGTTAGTGATCACAGGTAAATACGCCTAATATATGTAAGCGTATCTAGTTAGCCTAGTATCTAGATAGCGTCTGACAAGTTGTTGTAAGCATCACGGTTAAGCTGTTGACTCGAGTCTGAGCAATTGCTGCTATATTAGGCCTACTAGATACTGGTATAAAATTTAAATAATAGCGTAATAACATACCAGGGATGTCTAGTGTGATGGTAGTCAGATAACGATGATGTTAGTGCAATTCAAAGTTTTAATCATGTTATGTATATTTACTTACTATTCGTAAATGGCAGATAATAGCCAAATAGTTGATTTTTTGATACAGAATAGACTAGCTTACAGTAAACAGAGTCACTCTTGCATTCAGTTAATGTTAGTCAGTCGATTCATCTGTTCGATGGTCAGAGTAACTACCGTAGTAAGTAAATTAAATTTCTCCTAAGTCTAAACAAATAGCTTCTGGATTTTGGTAGGTCTCAGTAAACATAGTAGCCTAGGTGAGGTATGCATAGGTGGGCACAAGTCCTTTAATCGTTAATCCGTTAATAACGAAGCTAACTTTTTTATTAACTTGTTAATCCGTTAAAAAGTTTTTTCATGTTAACGGATTAAATTAACTTCCGTTAAGTGCTGCTAACGGACTAAAGTAACTTCCGTTAAGTTTTGTTAACTTCCGTTAAGGTTTTATTTGTATCTTGCACCACTCATTCATCGTACCGGTACACACCAGTTTGCTCTGGTAACACTTGTTGCATATTAGCATGAGTTTTATAGAAGAAAGCAAAGAAAGGAGCTCTTTTTTGAGGCAAATAATAACCTGCAGCCTCAGAGGTCTATTAGTTATTGCTGTTCCCAATTTCCAAAGATTTTCAGGTCGCAGCTTCGATTGTGCATTCAAACTTGTTTTTATCGTGAAATTAGATTAGACTGTAAAATGTAACTACCAAAACACAAAAAGACCACCAGAGAAATAAATTTTTTCTTACAATCAGCTCAACAGCGTCAATACATGTTCTAGAAGCGAGTGAATAAAAAAGAAATGTAAATTACCTGCAAAATGTTAACGGATTAACGGACTTTATTAACTTCCGTTAATCTAAGCTGAAAATAACGAATTAACGTTAACGGAGGTGTGATGTTTGTTAACGGACTAGTGGTTAACAAAGCTAACGTCTTGCATTAACTTGCCCACCTATGGAGGTATGATATAGCCATACAGTAGTAAGGGGTTAGGTTGAGAGTTCACTATTCAGTTCAGGGTTACCGATTAACGTTGGCGTACTTACCGATTCTGTGCTATGCCAACTACACCATCTTGAGATATTATACTTTGCTCTCGGTTTTGGCTTGATGTGCACTGTTAACATCAAAATGTTAAGAAGACCTAGGGCTATGTCAGATGTGTAGGGTAGGTTTATTTTGCTGTTTACATATTTTAAGGTGTTGAGCCTGAGTTAATTGTGGCAATTTCTTGATAGTGTAGACAATGGTAACGCCAAATTTACTACTGGTACTAGCTACTTCTACCGGTACATCTCAGATTAAGTAGCCTAAATCGTTTGTCTCTAACCTGCTCATAGAAAGTTTAGTACCCTGATTTTTTTACTTAATAGGTATTAGATTGTTGAACTTAAGAAATGTTCACATGTTGTACTCTATGATTATTCAACATACAAAATTGTGTTGCAGGCATAAAATGTTACCCAGCATAGTATACAAGTAGATCAATTTTTTGATATGCCCATGTTGTAGTCTATTTTATTTTTAAAACGTAGGTATGTTCTGTTGTGGTGATCTGTGGTAACCAGTCCAAACCGTTTGTAATTAATATAGATTCCTGTTCTTACCATTAGTATGTGACCTATGAAGACGGAAAATTGCATTTCTTGTGTAGAGTGTGGGCAGGCAATGATATCCTGTACAATTTATTGGCAAGAAAAAAATACTGATTGTGTACATGCTTAACAGTAAACAAAGAAGCTATAAGGTTTGTTTGCCAAAGTTTCAAGAAGTATCAAGCATCCAGCATCTGTACTACATTTCAAGGATTCTTCCAATCATCTTTTGTATTTGTGCTTACTTTTCAGTCAAAGCCTACTAACAATCGAATTTGAAAAACGTGACTGCTCTAGCACTTCAGAGTTTTGGTTATAGCAGTTCAAAAGAAGCCTTGTATGCAATCTTAAATTGATTTTTTGTGGAATTGTGAACATGGACTAATGAAAACTTTGGTTTTACCAACTGGATAGTGCATCAGTATACCAATACAGAGTTTGCAGCTTATGCAATAGTGATATACTGTATGGATTGGGTTTGTTTGAGCTGGTAGGTAGGTGTTGTTTTTAGGTAGCAAAGTTCATATTTAGTCCTTTAATACATACCGGTATTTAACAATTTAGCATATTATATAGGCAGAGGCTGCTGTTACGTTACGTAAGAAAAAGAAAATCGCTATTTTAACCCTAAACCTAACTTTAACCCTAGGTCTAACCCTAACGATAATCCTAACCCAAACTCAAAATCTAACCCAAACCCTAACGATAATTTAAAAAACAAAAAAGAGTAAATGAGCACTCACCCTTTACTCTCTTATTCTCTTCATGGGCATTACATAACGTAATGCTAGCCACTTCGTATTATATATTACAGTATGTCTTATTAACAAAATAATGGGATTTAAATTGCATCATGGTTTGAAAGCGTTCGCAGTTTTTTACTGTTAAAATGGTCTTGAAACAGTAGTTAATTTGTTGAGGTATATGATCAATGACTGCTTATTTACATACCTAAAAGAGATTTACTTGGAAACTTTGAGGTTGATCAAATAGCAAATTACTGAATGGTTTATGATGCAAAAAGTATCAAAGTCACCCTTAATCACAAATTGCAGAAAAGGACCACAGAAAAAAATCTGGTATATAAAGTCTTTTCCAATTCAACCTAGTTTGTTTTTTTAGTGGGATTTCCCAAGCATGATGTTCTTGTTATAGCACTGTTGAATCGAATGCTGACATCTTGATTTGGTCTTCTTGGAAATTTTTGGTGGCCTTCCTGCTCCATGCACTCTTCTATTCCAGCTGATATTTGATCTTCTTGCTGGAGTTGTTCCAGAAATGGGAATCTGAATTGAGGTAGATAACCTATGTTGCGTTGATGTTTATTGTGCATACTTTGGTTTTATTTTTGAAACAGTTGTAGCCAGAGATGGCTTTTGTTAAACGTGTACAGTGCAGTATTAAATTGAGAATCTGCAGTGATTTTGTGAAAGTTATTAACAAATAACTGTAATGCTGGTCCATGATATTGAAGGTTTGTCTTGCACTTTTCAATTACCGGTATGGTCTGAAAGCAGTGTGAGGCATGATTGAGCAGGTCTTAATGCACGACATTAGTATCTGTCTTTGCTTGTAGATACTGAAGGAAGACTGTTAACAAGGCATTTCATCAAACTAAAAAGTTCTTAACCTTTTTGATTTTGTTATTAAACACACTTGATTGATTGTATAGTCATTGAAAAGATTATATGTATCAAAGGTGCGTTTAGACCGGAAACAGCAAAATGCCTAAATTGCACTTTTGCAATGTTTGCTAGTCTTCATGGGGGACATATGCAACAATTTGTGAGCGCTGATGTAAACAAACATTCACCAACTTAAATCTTTTATTTATTTGTTGTATTATGCAGAAGTGTGTAATGAGTTGGCGGGCCCATCTTTGCATCATTGAGCCTGGACAATGCACCCTTCAAAGAAATGTTGCACAGATGGCAAGTGGTTGGCAACACTGTGCCAATTTCACTGACCCAAGATTTGAACCTCAGACCTCACACTCCAGAGACAAATGCATTAGCGTTCGATGAACTAGCATCAGCAAATAGTCCCCAAAGTAGCTTTGCATCAAGTCTAACTGCCAATTTGCTGTGCTTATTTGTATTGTAACTTTTAGTTGATCAGCTATAGATCACACATACTAAAGAGACATTCTAATTTATGTAATGGTGACAGAATTAGTGTCGCAGTAATACATACTTACTGATATTTGGTAATTTTTTTGGCAGTTTATGCTGGTATGAAAAGTTATACTGTGGTGTGAAAAGAATTCTATGAATGATGATTTCACTGGAAATTTTTAAGTTAAAGTGAGTGAAATAAAAATTTTCATAATTCATCTTTGCATTTTTTGTTTGCCTTTTTTAAGATCATGAAGAAAGTAGGTCAACAAGCTCACATGGTCTTATGTCTGTCCTGCGTTGAAAAACTGCTGCGACTTTGAAGCCAGTATTTGTCTGTGGTTGTTTCGGGCATGGGTTGGAATCCCTTCTGTAGGCATTTTTCTAACAATCAGAGGCTGATTCAGATTGTGACTTAATATGTCTTATTTTAGTGATTTTTTAAGGGTTAAGATATGGGTTAGTTTTAGAGTGAGTTTTGGAGTAAGAATTTGAGTTTGGGTTAGATCTGGATCAAAATTAATAAAAAAGTAGACAAAAATTTCCAGTGAAAGAGTCTCGTCCGAAGAATCATTATTTGACTTAGGTTATTGATAGTGTTGTAATGCCATGCCAAACTATCCCCATCCAGTTTAAGTTTTTTTGTTTGGTTTCACCTAGAACTTTAGCTGAAATGGTATCAAATTAATGCTAACTTTGGCAAGGTTTCCTGGTTTGACGCTTGAATATATATGCGTCAGTTGTTTCTTTTTCTTATTAGTTGTTTTTAGAGCTGAAGGTAAATCAGACTGCACTAATTATCTTCACCACTTTTTCAAAAAACAAACTTTAACTGCTTTTCAACCTCTAAAATTAGTTTTTGTTAGTCTTTTTCGAACTCTGATTGCAATCCTTAACTGTTAAATGCAATGGAACATCGAAGTATACATTTTTACAACTCATTTTGTTTTTAGAGAAATCTGACCATGGGATCCAGCTTCGAAATACAACCGCTATTCGAAACATTACTTCAATTGCTTGCAAGACTCTGCAAATAAACATTTAACTGTCCAAGCATCATTTTTAAGATGTACAAAAAAAGAATTGTATATGGACTATGGTGGAGCAAATATACTTGTGTTTGAACTGTCGAAAGGTGACCAACAATTGAACTTCAGCAACAATTAGGTCGTGCGGTTATCATCATAAGAATATTAAGTCTCTTTGATTGTTAGAGTTGGAAATGGAACAGAGAAGTTTGTGAAAATCATCTAATACGAAATCTGATCCTTGTGCAACAAGACACTCATTAGCGTTTTTGATAAAACCATCTTCATACGATAACTCTTTGTATTATTCCTGGCAACAAAAGAGACATTAATTTTATGCCTACTTGTTTTACAATGGTGAAAATTACATGTACTATTCAATCAGTTAAATTTGTTTATTTATTTAGTTTTAATAATTAATGTAATATGCTTTTCAAATTTTGCTGATTAATTTAGTTTGGTTTAGTTGCAGACAAATGCTGTGATTGAAGTATTCACTACGTCAGTATTTGTATCAGAATTCTTTATAGCAGCGTACCTATTAGATCGCACTTAATTTTTTTTTAAGTTTATTTTGCTAGTTAAGTATTCATAAGCAAAGCATAAATTAATATGTTTGAGTTTGAAATGTTTAAATAATGTTATGTGTTTTTTTTTCTGCAAGATTTCTTCCTTGTTCATAGAGTAAATGCTTTTGCATGTTGGCTTTACTTGCCCTTAACTTTTCAAAGACTGTAAGGCTGTTTTTGCACATCTGCGCTTGACAACCACCAGAAACAAAATTGTGAAATAATTTTTTTTAAGTTAACAAATATGTGAGTATTTGACTAATCGTTACTGGTTTTAAAGTAATTAATGCAGGTGTTGCGTAGACTAGATACCCATGCAAAAGTTTGTTATTAAGTTATGAGGATGTGGTTTTGAAATGACAAGAGCTTTTCTCAAAGAGCCATTGTGTCAGTCATAACAATGTTATGAGAAAGCCGGATACTAGCGCTAACATAACGCTTTTTATTGCTCTTGGTGACAACGATTTATCGCTTTAAAGGTTTTGTCACAAACCATTGCTATTCTGAGTAAAATGTTATGCCTTCGAAGCAATTTCAATCAAAGCAATTCTCGAGTTTTGTACCACCAGTCAACGTTTCAAATATTACTACTCTACAATATTTAGATCTATGCGATTTCATAATTAAGTAGCATAAACGTTCTCGACCGAAGTGATGTTGCTTTAAATCTAGAATTTGATGAGAGGTTGTAGACTAGACGAACGCGTTTAATCTCTCTGGATGCGGATTCTAAATCTCGTTGCAATTATTAGTTTTCCCTTCGCATATTTTGTTATTCGCTTGATCGCGCTCAACAAAATTAAACTAAAACAAATATTAATATTGCAATTAGGAACAGGAATGTGGAAGGACCGCTTTGTTAATTGCTTCCACCTTCTTTACACGAACTTATGTTTTGATCTGAAATTGTTTCAGTCAACTTTTTTTTAGGATTTTTCAAAAACGGCTTATGTTCAGTATCATCTAGACAGACTCATGGAACAAAAATGTCGTTACTTTGTTTGTTTTTATTTATTTTTTTGCTGCACACCAGAGACATGCAATAAGACGCTTTTGCGTGGAGCCTATATGGCTCGAGGTTTTAGATTCAACATAAAAATAGCTTGTCTTTAATCATTTATGCTGCATATCTGTACATGGCTGTAGTTATGGGTGAAATGAACCTTCAACGGTCGGAGAATTTTTCTTAAAAATAACTGGTTTTTAGGTATGGTAAATTTCAACTTTAGTGGCAACGTCCATTTTCTGCACAGCAAAATAACCAACACTCATTACGAAGCTTATTCTGCTTCGGAATATATTCTGATTATTAGAACAATCCCATAGTTACAGTCACCGTCGGTCAGTGGTGTAAAGTAACGAAATACTTGAGTAGATTACTCAAGTGTTTTTTTCCAGCAACGAATATTTCTTGAGTAGTTTTTTAGCAGGTACTTTTTCTTGCTTACTTATAGACTGAAGTAACGCTATTTAAGTAGTATTTTGTATCAGAAAAGTACAAAGTACTGTAATTTTAAGTTAGAACCTCAAATTCGGCAGAACGATCGACTTTTCTACCGGCAATTGTTCAGTTCAGCCAAGTTAGTTGTCTTTTTCTCCTTTTGCGGCTGGCTACTCTTGCGTCAGAGGTCAGACCACCACAGCGACTTTCACAATGCCTTTTTTCTACGTCTGCGCTTACGTATCACATCCAGTCTGGCGAAAATTTGTTTAAGATGGTTTTAGTTTCACGTTCGTTGTTTGGTATCTGCCCTTCGCCTCATACTGGCATAGATGTTTGTTTATTCTATTAAAAGTAAATCATGAAAGAGTCAAACAGAGATATATAGATTTGCCAAAAATGTGTCCTTTGATTACTTACCGTCCTTTGATTACTATCGCTAAATTCTACCGTGTGAGTAAAAATCGCACACCATATATGCAAGAAACATTATCGTGCAGTACTGTAATATTTATTGTTCAATGTAATTACGAAATCTTTTTAATATGATGATCAATTTCGTCCCATGGAAACTCAGACTATGTAGATGGGCTATCTGCAATAGATTTAGTGACGTAATGTTTATCAGGCTTCTGCCTGCCTTCACATATTCTGAAATAAATTAAATTTAAAAAATCCGCAATAAGTTTGATTAATTAAATCCAAAAAAGGTTATCGCAGAATATACTGAAATAGCTATGGTACGTAACTTTTAGCCCACCCTTGAGTAAACTGTACACTGATAAGGCACGTACAACGAGTTTTTTTAATTTAAGCATAATTTAACAATAACAGTAAATGAGTATTTGAGCCAAGATGTAATAAAATGATTCAAAGTAAATTCTGCGTGGCATGATATTCAAATCTCGAAGTCTAACAGTTGTTGTTCTTTTTGATTAATTGTCTTGAATATAATAAGAAACTTGCCAAGTTACAATTAAGAATTCATGACTTATTGAGAGAGGAGGGGTTATAGAAGACTAAGCGCTTTGTGGCAGTGATGTAAAGGTAATTGGCCAGTTGTGATATGTCGAGTGAATAATTTCTGTATTTTGCTTGGATACTTTCAGAAAAACTTGTACTCGAGTACTTTTAAAACTACGTTTTTACTTTTACTCCAGTCCTTTTTTGGTCAGTACTTTACTTCAAGTAATTTTTTGTCAGTAACGAAACTTTTACTTGATTACAATTCTCGAATACTTTTTACACCACTGGTTGCGGTCCGTTATAAGACGTCCATAACTTTATGAAGACTAAAAACGTGATCTTGTTTGGCTTACAATTATAAAAAAAATACAAATAAAAGTCCAACAAGCTTTTCAGTTGTAGTGAATGGTCGTGACTGTTGGTTAACTTGTAAGAAAATCTAGATATAGAAAGACATTGATAAACGGTAAATTTTTGAATTGATAGTGGGCTAGCTGGCCCTCGATAAAAACAATAACTTTTCGTCGCAGCTAGTAGTTCACTCACAAACTTGCGATCAAGCGTTTAATGTGTGGATGAAGGGTGCACATTTATTGTTTCAACTTTCGCAACTAAGAAATACAGTTTTCACATTTCTGCATAGCAGACTGCCTCACTATGCTTACGGAGAAAAAAATTAATGACGAGTTTTTCATGCAATCAACAATACTATAGCGACCCCTGTTTTTCTATGCTTTTATGAATTTGTTTCTGCGATGTGATTTTGTTTTTAAAAATTCTTAAATATACGGTAGCAATTTTTCAGATTGATTGTGTTATAAAAAGTAAACAGCAAAGCCCGCTCCTGGTTTATATGTGTCTTATTTTTAGGCGGAAGCAAATAAACAGGCATTTCTTTTACTCAAAATGATCTTAAGTTTTTGTACTACTTGAAAATGACGTCTTAATCAATATCCCTATTTACGCTTTCACCAGAGAACATATTAGATGTTGTCGTTGGTCCATCTTGTACATTGTAGAACTTGATTGTGTATACTGCACAGCGCAGCCGTCCTAAGAAAATTAAGTGGGTTGGTGTAAACCTGCTGCATCGACAAGTTTAGAGTAAGGTCTGGGGGTTTCAGACCTCCAAATTGTTGTCTGCGTCAATTTAAGTCATATGTCCCATGTGAAAACAGAAGACATGGATTGCATAAGCCAATAGCTATACAGTAATTCAAGCTACTTCAACAATTGTTGGTTCAACTCCCACCAGCATCCTTGTTGCTTCCTTGGATGAGTAAATGCTTAGCTTTATCGCTGTTGTTTCTAACGAGCAGTAAAAAGCAGCAAAAATCTAAATTCACCCATACTATCAATCATTCTCAACAACCTACTCTGCAAAACTGAACAAATCGAACCGAAGCAAACCGGTATCTCTAATTTTGTTTATTGAAATGCAGAACTGATGCAAAGAATGAAATGAACGGAAAAGCATAAAATGAAATACTTGTAAAAACTATTGACCGAAAAATCACGACAAATGCTAAAAAAAAGTATCACCAAAGTCCCAATCAATTAATCCTGATAATCGCATAAAAAAAAATTATGAAGCGGTCTGGAAGCTGTTTTTCATCTAACTCGGTAGTTTCCAAAGTGGGGTCCGCAGACCTTTTAGAGTTCTTGAACCACTTTCGGAAGGTCCGCAAAACAAATTTGGTAAAGCGTTACTTGGCTCATAGCCTAATAATTTTGCTTCCCACTCCTTAGCATTTGGGAGGTACGCAATCTGTGTTTGCGAGAGTTATTTTGTGCTTCCTATGCGTTCGTTGCGATTACACTACCCGACTCCCCCATGGTGTCACAGAGAGAAAAGTTCAGTTCATCGGTGGCTAATGCTATAGATAGCTACTTCTGTGGCCTAGCAGAAGCTCAGGCTTTTTGTATCTGTGTTAGTGAAGAAAGGAGTGTGCGTCTGGAAGTAACTGCACCCATCCAATTAGACTTCGTCAATTACTGTACATTTGCGCTCTGTGTAGGCCTATTTTTCACAATACGGTACATTGATCTCGTAGTTGTAATGGACAAATTTTAAGCTTTGTAGATAAGGCAGCCACACATTTAAAATTTGCATGGGGACTGCTGTGAATTTTTTTAGTTTGGGAACCACTGATCTTACTTAAAACCAAAATGCCTTTGTACGGGTTAAAACGCTTTACGTTGTAGCAAGACAGAAACATAACTGAGCCTACTGCTGCAAAAAAAAGACAAAATAGGTGGAGCCTACCCTTGACGACACCATTGATTTAATTGTAAACCATAACTAGATCATTTATATTTCAATTATCAACTATAAGTAGGGTGTAAGTGACTTTGATGACCGTACGGTCTTGTTCGTTGTCTCCCAAGTTTTTGTATTTACCTGTGGTGCATTTAAAAAGTTGATGTAAATAAATATGATATTGCACAAAACTAAAAATCCTTATCCGCTCATTCCATCATCTTTTGTGGTAAGTTGTGCCTTCGCTCAGGGATATCGAGAACAACCATGCCTAAATCCTCTTTCTTCTATCCTGATGAACTCTGCTATTTGAAAAACACTGGAGAGGCGATTCAGGCGAATAAAATGCACAAAATTTAGTATTTCATTCGTTTTTCGTCTCTATCAAACGATAACTGCGCACGATATAACGATTTTCTATCACCTTGAACGCATTACTTGGCGCTTAACGCCAAAAGCTCGAATAATTTCAGAGTGGAAAATCTATTTAATAATAATAATGTACCGGTTCAGCACAATTTTGCGACGGTAAAATTTAAAAATACAATCGTCCATCATATCAAATGTATAATACCATCGTGCCAAATATATTCCATGGACAATGTGAGCCAACTCAGTTCAGTACGGAACAAACAGAAGTTTCATTTAGTAGCATCCACAATAAGTTGGCAATAACAAATATCCAGAGTCAAAATTAAATTATCCAACACCAAGCAGTGCCGTTACCAGAGAAAAACGAAGTGGGGGCGCACTAGCCAAAAGTGAGGGGGCACTAAAATAGACTGAACTTGTAGATAAAAATTGAAATTGTACGGCTACAAATTATGGGCAATTTTTAAAAATCTGTAATCATGTCAAAAAAAAGGCATATAAGGCCAGCAGCGTTTCTTAGCTAGTTTCGTCAGCGGCCTATAATCGCTTTAAAAATCTACTGGCAGCCGTGAATGCGATCAGACGCGAAACCAAGATTTTGCTAAGAGGCGGGAATTTAAACTAAAAGTAAATCTTTCTTTCTACAGAAGTTGTCGAATTTAGGCTCCATGCTGAGCAAATAAATGTAACTCAAGTGTATTACAGACGAGATCCTGGGGGCGGATTCCCAGCCGCTGGGCGATTTTGCAGCAAAAATAGCAATTTTAATGCCACTTTAATCACATTTCGCTCGTTTTTGAAGTCATAAGAGTAATCAAAGGGCACAAATTTGAAGTCATTTGAAGAATTAAATTCCCCTACCCCTACAGGCCCCCTTACTTCAGGTCAAATCCAAAACACGTTCTAACACTCGTACCTTGAGGTTAAATTGTTTAAGTGACTTGGCTAAAGAGGTGAAGTCCCATTGGCCTCTTATCTCCTGAATGCGCCATTGACTGCGACCTAAAGACAGGGCCTCAGAGAGAAAAATTTCCAGGGGGTACGAAGGTCGATACCGGGCCCCCAAGCCTTATTGGGGGCCCTTGCCATTAAATCAATTTTTGTCAGATAGGTTTAGACTGTAGATCTTTATTTAAAAGTGAGGGGATAACGATATTCCCATATAGTTAGGACCTATGAAAAACACAACTAGACATAAAATTGCTTTAAATCCAGCTAGGGGGTTTGGAGGAGCGCTTTGAGCTCCCCAGTGGGGTTCGGGGCAGAGTCCCGGAAGCTTTAGCACTTTTTATGTTTCTCGAGGGTAAAATACAGCATTTGATCAACATCCCAGCACCAAACTTGCTTAAATTGACAAGCAGAAAACGTGATATACATGAAAGAAAGTATGTGAAGTGGGGGACGATGACATGCACACAATATTATACAACATAATGACTTTATTAATGCAAATCCAAATATTTTACTGATAAAAGTTTTAAGACGTCATCTGCAATCATTGACTTCACAAACCCAAATACCTATTAAACTCATACAGATAGAGTGAATTGCTTAATGATAGTAGTAGAGTATGTCAACTTTGACTCTGCTCTCTGAGGTTGAAATGCTTTTGGATCTCTAAAAATTTACGCTCTCGTGCATTGTTATACCATAGAATTAGCGCTCTCAAGTCAGAGAAATGTAACAAAACGTTGACTTTGGTGCAAGTGTATGGCCTTTGATACATTTTCCTCTTTTTTTAATCAAATCGGCCACTATTGGATGCCCTAAAGGCTGTGTAGCAAAAATAGCGACCAATTATCAGTACTGAATAGGCTGACTAATATTTTTGCAGTAAGCAAGTTTGATTACGGTGGTATGGTGCGATACCAAAACTTAAGGAGGAAACCGGAACCCTTCCGGGCCCCTAGAGCCCGGCCCCCCCTATGCGTGGGCCCTGATACGATGTACCCCCTGAACCCACTCTCGCAGGCCCTGCCTTAAGATCGTGAGTGTGCTAAAAAAACAAAAATAGTTGGTCTTCTTAAAAACGTTTTCACGTACTGTTTTAGGTCATAATTACTAACGAAGCACCGGAAACGATTCTGTAGGCTTACATCTTTTTTCCGCGACACATCCGTGAAGGCGTGTTAATAAGACGGGTTACTGCATCACGATTATTATAGCAGTCGGTTGGCAGCTATTTCGCAAAGAATCGAGTAAACGTCCAATGGTAATTATGTTTGAACATTATTATTCCTTTTTCCATCATTGTCTTGTCGTTAGGAGATATTTAAAAACAGTATTTTGAGTAAACTGAAATGGGGGCACAACCAGCTATTAGGGGTGCACGGCCTCCTGGCCTCCCCGTAGCGACGGCACTGACACCCAGCAACATCAAAGTTAGTTAATCTTAAACAAAGTAATTTTAAACCACAAAAGTGCCATATTTACGAAAAAATAGCAAAATATTTTAAGTTAAGACTAAAAGCAGTAAAATATACAAGCCAGGCTAACTGTGAGAACAAACATTATGACTTCGATGTTATCCTACATTAATTTAAAGCATACATTTTCTGTTAAAACATACATAACTGTTTGAAACAATTAGCACACACTTTACATTCACAGCTGGCACATAAATTAGCCTAATACAACTAAACCAAACTAAATTAATCAGCAAAATTTGAAAAGCATATTACATTAATTATTAAAACTAAATAAATAAACAAATTTAACTGATTGAATAGTACATGTAATTTTCACCATTGTAAAACAAGTAGGCATAAAATTAATGTCTCTTTTGTTGCCAGGAATAATACAAAGAGTTATCGTATGAAGATGGTTTTATCAAAAACGCTAATGAGTGTCTTGTTGCACAAGGATCAGATTTCGTATTAGATGATTTTCACAAACTTCTCTGTTCCATTTCCAACTCTAACAATCAAAGAGACTTAATATTCTTATGATGATAACCGCACGACCTAATTGTTGCTGAAGTTCAATTGTTGGTCACCTTTCGACAGTTCAAACACAAGTATATTTGCTCCACCATAGTCCATATACAATTCTTTTTTTGTACATCTTAAAAATGATGCTTGGACAGTTAAATGTTTATTTGCAGAGTCTTGCAAGCAATTGAAGTAATGTTTCGAATAGCGGTTGTATTTCGAAGCTGGATCCCATGGTCAGATTTCTCTAAAAACAAAATGAGTTGTAAAAATGTATACTTCGATGTTCCATTGCATTTAACAGTTAAGGATTGCAATCAGAGTTCGAAAAAGACTAACAAAAACTAATTTTAGAGGTTGAAAAGCAGTTAAAGTTTGTTTTTTGAAAAAGTGGTGAAGATAATTAGTGCAGTCTGATTTACCTTCAGCTCTAAAAACAACTAATAAGAAAAAGAAACAACTGACGCATATATATTCAAGCGTCAAACCAGGAAACCTTGCCAAAGTTAGCATTAATTTGATACCATTTCAGCTAAAGTTCTAGGTGAAACCAAACAAAAAAACTTAAACTGGATGGGGATAGTTTGGCATGGCATTACAACACTATCAATAACCTAAGTCAAATAATGATTCTTCGGACGAGACTCTTTCACTGGAAATTTTTGTCTACTTTTTTATTAATTTTGATCCAGATCTAACCCAAACTCAAATTCTTACTCCAAAACTCACTCTAAAACTAACCCATATCTTAACCCTTAAAAAATCACTAAAATAAGACATATTAAGTCACAATCTGAATCAGCCTCTGATTGTTAGAAAAATGCCTACAGAAGGGATTCCAACCCATGCCCGAAACAACCACAGACAAATACTGGCTTCAAAGTCGCAGCAGTTTTTCAACGCAGGACAGACATAAGACCATGTGAGCTTGTTGACCTACTTTCTTCATGATCTTAAAAAAGGCAAACAAAAAATGCAAAGATGAATAATGAAAATTTTTATTTCACTCACTTTAACTTAAAAATTTCCAGTGAAATCATCATTCATAGAATTCTTTTCACACCACAGTATAACTTTTCATACCAGCATAAACTGCCAAAAAAATTACCAAATATCAGTAAGTATGTATTACTGCGACACTAATTCTGTCACCATTACATAAATTAGAATGTCTCTTTAGTATGTGTGATCTATAGCTGATCAACTAAAAGTTACAATACAAATAAGCACAGCAAATTGGCAGTTAGACTTGATGCAAAGCTACTTTGGGGACTATTTGCTGATGCTAGTTCATCGAACGCTAATGCATTTGTCTCTGGAGTGTGAGGTCTGAGGTTCAAATCTTGGGTCAGTGAAATTGGCACAGTGTTGCCAACCACTTGCCATCTGTGCAACATTTCTTTGAAGGGTGCATTGTCCAGGCTCAATGATGCAAAGATGGGCCCGCCAACTCATTACACACTTCTGCATAATACAACAAATAAATAAAAGATTTAAGTTGGTGAATGTTTGTTTACATCAGCGTTCACAAATTGTTGCGTATGTCCCCCATGAAGACTAGCAAACATTGCAAAAGTGCAATTTAGGCATTTTGCTGTTTCCGGTCTAAACGCACCTTTGATACATACAGTGCTGTTCATAATTCAGGAGCCACCCTGCAAAATTGCCCATTTTGTAAGTTCCAAGTCGAATTTATGATATGTGCTTTAATTGTATATGGGCAAATTATATATTTTTGTAAAGGGTTTGCTACGAGAATTTTACTGAAAAAAAATTTTTTTTGAAATAATTATTTGGGGCCAAAATGCACCCCTTAAGCATGACGTCACTTTGATGGGCCATTTTTATATTGGTAACATGGTTGCAATGATCGAATTAGCAAAATAAAATCGAAAAATTATGTTTGTAATTATTGTCTATTCTGATGACCTGAGGTCACATCTTGGGTCACATCATGATCACACCACGATTTGCTCCCTATGACGTCATAATGGGAGCAATTTCAGAACTTTCTGGATGTTCAACCTTTTTATTCAGTTTCAGTCATCATGGACTTCAAACCGATTAGTGCAGAACAGAGAGGAGTGATTATTTATCTTTACAATGAAGGAAAATCGCAGAGATTTATTGCAAAAAAGACTGGTACATCTCATAAAGGAGTGCAAGGAGTGTTAAAGAGGTGGATCGAGACAGGAGATGCGAAATGTCAGCCTCGATCTGGAAAAAAAGCAGAAATCAACAAAGAGGTCTGATAGAACTTTGGTCAGGATTTCTTTAGGAAACAGGAGACTGAATTCACAAGAATTGGCCAGAGAGTTAAAGGAAAGTAGTGGCGTTGCATTGTCTGCTCCAACAGTGAGAAGAAGGTTGCTGGAGAATGGTCTTCGAGGATGTAAAGCTCGAAAAAAACCACTCTTGACGGAAAAACAAAGAAAACGCCGATTAGATTGGGCACGCTCTCATGTTAAGTGGCCAATAGAGAAGTGGAGGAAAGTTCTTTTCAGTGATGAGTCGACTTTTACTGTAAACAACCATGCTGGAAATAATTTTGTGAGAAGAAAACCAGAGGAAGAGTACCGGCCTTATTGTATTTCACCGACCATCAAGCATCCCAGGTCAATTATGGTATGGGGTTGCATGGCTGCAAATGGTATTGGTAGGCTCAAAGTGGTGTCTGGGATGATGAACAGGACAAAGTATATTGATGTGCTGGAAAATAAAATGTTACCCAGTGCACGTTCTTTGTTTTCTGACAATGATTGGATTTTTTAAGACGATAATGCTCCATGCCACCGTGCTAAAAAAGTCCAACAGTGGTACAGGACCCATAAAATTGAACGAATGGATTGGCCAGCCCAATCTCCTGATTTAAACCCGATTGAAAATTTGTGGTACCGAGTTAGTGGCATAATTGGGAAGAATAAACCAAAGACGAAAAGAGAGCTTATCGAACAGGTCATTGCTGCTTGGTTTCGAGTGATTTCACCCGAAGAACTCAACAAACTTGTTGAATCACTTCCTCGACGATGCAAAATGGTGATCGAAAACCATGGATGGCCAACAAAATACTAAATCAGTCCTTGCCAAATCAAACGGCTCTTTTCAGAGCCACTATTCTGTAAAAAGAGTGTTAATAATTTTGACAATTTTGTAATCTTTCCTAATTTTATTACAGGTACGATATCAACTTGACATTTTAGCAAAAAAATGTCATGCTGCTTTTAGGCTTTAAATAAAACCAAGAAAATATCATAACTTATGACGTCATAATGAGTGACGCGCGATGAAATCATGAAGTAAATATGACATGACCTAAACTTGTTACAATACCCGATAAACTATCCTTATTCCTTTAATTGCTTTTGACACCAATACTGTAATGCATATTTGCTGTTAGTAAGGAAATGAGTTTTTTGGCATGACGTCACGTAATGGGGGGCAGTTTGGCTTTAAAATTATTTTCAAAAAAAAAAATTATGCCGAAACATTACCAGCAACAAACCCTTCACAAAAATATATAACATGTAGATACCAATCATAGAAATTAATACCGAATAATAGCCCATTATTGTCAAAAAATACAAAATATCGCAAAACATTACGTATTAAGCTCTACGCAATGGAAAATTTTAATAAGAGACCCCAACGTTATTCGAATTAAAATTTTCTATCCACATAGCACTATCTCAGAGTGCTCAAACTAAAAAAGTGAGCGAATTCAAATTTTGAGAAAGGCTAAGACAAGGGTCATAGTCAAGAGATTCCTAATCCGAGAGTGCTCAAACCATTAACTTGGTGAGCGTAAACCAAATAGCTTCAAGTAGTTTCAAGTAGCGAGTAATAGTTTCAAGTAGTTCCAAATAGTAGTTCCAAATAGTTTCAAGTAGCGAGTTAGTAGCCTACTGGGTAATGGTGGTCGGTAAGTTATCGGCGAAAAGTTTTGGAGTAGCTATATTGCAATGTAAGTCATAAAGCCTAGAAACGGTAAGGGGGGCCGATTCCAATTATGGTAATTAATTTTTTTGTTTTGGCTAATGAAAACAAAATTGACCTTTGTCGCCTGAAGAGTCCCTTGAGCAAGGACGAAACGCGTCGCGACGGATCAATTCCATTTATTGTCATGTTGTCATTAAATCATTATTCATTTTGTGAAACAATGTCCCAAGTGCTCTTGTCCTGAACCCCCTTCACTGAATTTGGTTTACGCTCACCAAGTTAATGGTTTGAGCACTCTCGAATTAGGAATCTCTTGACTATGACCTTTGTCTTAGCCTTTCTCAAAATTTGAATTCGCTCACTTTTTTAGTTTGAGCACTCTGAGATAGTGCTACGTGGATAGAAAATTTTAATTCGAATAACGTTGGGGTCTCTTATTAAAATTTTCCATTGCATAGAGCTCAATACGTAATGTTTTGCGATATTTTGTATTTTTTGACAATAATGGGCTATTATTCGGTATTAATTTCTATGATTGGTTTCATATTTAACGTTGTGCAGACCAAACTTACAATGTTAGCAGAAAGTAGGCTTAGCTTGTAAGATTTCGGTAAGAGGTAGAAGAATTGTTTAGTGGTAGATTTTGAAGGTTTCAAGTAGCGAGTTAGTAGCCTACTGGGTAATGGTGGTCGGTAAGTTATCGGCGAAAAGTTTTGGAGTAGCTATATTGCACTGTAAGTCATAAAGCCTAGAAACGATAAGGGGGGCAGATTCCAATTACGGTAATTAATTTTTTTGTTTTGGCTAATGAAAACAAAATTGACCTTTGTCGCCTGAAGAGTCCCTTGAGCAAGGACAAAACGCGTCGCGATGGATCAATTCCATTTATTGTCATGTTGTCATTAAATCATTATTCATTTTGTGAAACAATGTTCCAAGTGCTCTTGTCCTGAACCCCCTTCACTGAATTTGGTTTACGCTCACCAAGTTAATGGTTTGAGCACTCTCGGATTAGGAATCTCTTGACTATGACCCTTGTCTTAGCCTTTCTCAAAATTTGAATTCGCTCACTTTTTTAGTTTGAGCACTCTGAGATAGTGCCATGTGGATAGAAAATTTTAATTCAAATAACGTTGGGGTCTCTTATTAAAATTTTCCATTGCATAGAGCTCAATACGTAATGTTTTGCGATATTTTGTATTTTTTGACAATAATGGGCTATTATTCGATATTAATTTCTATGATTGGTTTCAAATTTAACGTTGTGCAGACCAAACTTGCAATGTTAGCAGAAAGTAGGCTTAGCTTGTAAGATTTCGGTAAGAGGTAGAAGAATTGTTTAGTGGTAGATTTTGAAGGTTTCAAGTAGCGAGTTAGTAGCCTACTGGGTAATGGTGGTCAGTAAGTTATCAGCGAAAAGTTTTGGAGTAGCTATATTGCACTGTAAGTCATAAAGCCTAGAAACGATAAGGGGGGCCGATTCCAATTACGGTAATTAATTTTTTTGTTTTGGCTAATGAAAACAAAATTGACCTTTGTCGCCTGAAGAGTCCCTTGAGCAAGGACGAAACGCGTCGCGACGGATCAATTCCATTTATTGTCATGTTGTCATTAAATCATTATTCATTTTGTGAAACAATGTCCCAAGTGCTCTTGTCCTGAACCCCCTTCACTGAATTAACATGTAGATATATAATTATAGCAAATAGTATAAATTAAACCTGGAACCCAAAAAACGAGTGTTTTTGCAAGGTGGCTCCTGAATTATGAACAGCACTGTATAATCTTTTCAATGACTATACAATCAATCAAGTGTGTGTAATAACAAAATCAAAAAGGTTAAGAACTTTTTAGTTTGATGAAATGCCTTGTTAACAGTCTTCCTTCAGTATCTACAAGCAAAGACAGATACTAATGTCGTGCATTAAGACCTGCTCAATCATGCCTCACACTGCTTTCAGACCATACCGGTAATTGAAAAGTGCAAGACAAACCTTCAATATCATGGACCAGCATTACAGTCATTTGTTAATAACTTTCACAAAATCACTGCAGATTCTCAATTTAATACTGCACTGTACACGTTTAACAAAAGCCATCTCTGGCTACAACTGTTTCAAAAATAAAACCAAAGTATGCACAATAAACATCAACGCAACATAGGTTATCTACCTCAATTCAGATTCCCATTTCTGGAACAACTCCAGCAAGAAGATCAAATATCAGCTGGAATAGAAGAGTGCATGGAGCAGGAAGGCCACCAAAAATTTCCAAGAAGACCAAATCAAGATGTCAGCATTCGATTCAACAGTGCTATAACAAGAACATCATGCTTGGGAAATCCCACTAAAAAAACAAACTAGGTTGAATTGGAAAAGACTTTATATACCAGATTTTTTTCTGTGGTCCTTTTCTGCAATTTGTGATTAAGGGTGACTTTGATACTTTTTGCATCATAAACCATTCAGTAATTTGCTATTTGATCAACCTCAAAGTTTCCAAGTAAATCTCTTTTAGGTATGTAAATAAGCAGTCATTGATCATATACCTCAACAAATTAACTACTGTTTCAAGACCATTTTAACAGTAAAAAACTGCGAACGCTTTCAAACCATGATGCAATTTAAATCCCATTATTTTGTTAATAAGACATACTGTAATATATAATACGAAGTGGCTAGCATTACGTTATGTAATGCCCATGAAGAGAATAAGAGAGTAAAGGGTGAGTGCTCATTTACTCTTTTTTGTTTTTTAAATTATCGTTAGGGTTTGGGTTAGATTTTGAGTTTGGGTTAGGATTATCGTTAGGGTTAGACCTAGGGTTAAAGTTAGGTTTAGGGTTAAAATAGCGATTTTCTTTTTCTTACGTAACGTAACAGCAGCCTCTGCCTATATAATATGCTAAATTGTTAAATACCGGTATGTATTAAAGGACTAAATATGAACTTTGCTACCTAAAAACAACACCTACCTACCAGCTCAAACAAACCCAATCCATACAGTATATCACTATTGCATAAGCTGCAAACTCTGTATTGGTATACTGATGCACTATCCAGTTGGTAAAACCAAAGTTTTCATTAGTCCATGTTCACAATTCCACAAAAAATCAATTTAAGATTGCATACAAGGCTTCTTTTGAACTGCTATAACCAAAACTCTGAAGTGCTAGAGCAGTCACGTTTTTCAAATTCGATTGTTAGTAGGCTTTGACTGAAAAGTAAGCACAAATACAAAAGATGATTGGAAGAATCCTTGAAATGTAGTACAGATGCTGGATGCTTGATACTTCTTGAAACTTTGGCAAACAAACCTTATAGCTTCTTTGTTTACTGTTAAGCATGTACACAATCAGTATTTTTTTCTTGCCAATAAATTGTACAGGATATCATTGCCTGCCCACACTCTACACAAGAAATGCAATTTTCCGTCTTCATAGGTCACATACTAATGGTAAGAACAGGAATCTATATTAATTACAAACGGTTTGGACTGGTTACCACAGATCACCACAACAGAACATACCTACGTTTTAAAAATAAAATAGACTACAACATGGGCATATCAAAAAATTGATCTACTTGTATACTATGCTGGGTAACATTTTATGCCAGCAACACAATTTTGTATGTTGAATAATCATAGAGTACAACATGTGAACATTTCTTAAGTTCAACAATCTAATACCTATTAAGTAAAAAAATCAGGGTACTAAACTTTCTATGAGCAGGTTAGAGACAAACGATTTAGGCTACTTAATCTGAGATGTACCGGTAGAAGTAGCTAGTACCAGTAGTAAATTTGGCGTTACCATTGTCTACACTATCAAGAAATTGCCACAATTAACTCAGGCTCAACACCTTAAAATATGTAAACAGCAAAATAAACCTACCCTACACATCTGACATAGCCCTAGGTCTTCTTAACATTTTGATGTTAACAGTGCACATCAAGCCAAAACCGAGAGCAAAGTATAATATCTCAAGGATGGTGTAGTTGGCATAGCACAGAATCGGTTAGTACGCCAACGTTAACCGGTAACCCTGAACTGAATAGTGAACTCTCAACCTAACCCCTTACTACTGTATGGCTATATCATACCTCCATAGGTGGGCAAGTTAATGCAAGACGTTAGCTTTGTTAACCACTAGTCCGTTAACAAACATCACACCTCCGTTAACGTTAATTCGTTATTTTCAGCTTAGATTAACGGAAGTTAATAAAGTCCGTTAATCCGTTAACATTTTGCAGGTAATTTACATTTCTTTTTTATTCACTCGCTTCTAGAACATGTATTGACGCTGTTGAGCTGATTGTAAGAAAAAATTTATTTCTCTGGTGGTCTTTTTGTGTTTTGGTAGTTACATTTTACAGTCTAATCTAATTTCACGATAAAAACAAGTTTGAATGTACAATCGAAGCTGCGACCTGAAAATCTTTGGAAATTGGGAACAGCAATAACTAATAGACCTCTGAGGCTGCAGGTTATTATTTGCCTCAAAAAAGAGCTCCTTTCTTTGCTTTCTTCTATAAAACTCATGCTAATATGCAACAAGTGTTACCAGAGCAAACTGGTGTGTACCGGTATGATGAATGAGTGGTGCAAGATACAAATAAAACCTTAACGGAAGTTAACAAAACTTAACGGAAGTTACTTTAGTCCGTTAGCAGCACTTAACGGAAGTTAATTTAATCCGTTAACATGAAAAAACTTTTTAACGGATTAACAAGTTAATAAAAAAGTTAGCTTCGTTATTAACGGATTAACGATTAAAGGACTTGTGCCCACCTATGCATACCTCACCTAGGCTACTATGCTTACTGAGACCTACCAAAATCCAGAAGCTATTTGTTTAGACTTAGGAGAAATTTAATTTACTTACTACGGTAGTTACTCTGACCATCGAACAGATGAATCGACTGACTAACATTAACTGAATGCAAGAGTGACTCTGTTTACTGTAAGCTAGTCTATTCTGTATCAAAAAATCAACTATTTGCTATTATCTGCCATTTACGAATAGTAAGTAAATATACATAACATGATTAAAACTTTGAATTGCACTAACATCATCGTTATCTGACTACCATCACACTAGACATCCCTGGTATGTTATTACGCTATTATTTAAATTTTATACCAGTATCTAGTAGGCCTAATATAGCAACAATTGCTCAGACTCGAGTCAACAGCTTAACCGTGATGCTTACAACAACTTGTCAGACGCTATCTAGATACTAGGCTAACTAGATACGCTTACATATATTAGGCGTATTTACCTGTGATCACTAACCTATCAGCTAACCTACCTCTTGCATTAATTTGCCTGTGAATACAGCGGATCAAGCCAAAGTGAGCGCGGAGTATGGATAGGATGCGGATGTGACGTAATAAATCTGCAAAACCATGGTAGAAAAAAAAATTTCGCGTACGGGTAGGCCAGACTGGAAAGAATGCTCTGCGAAGCTCTCTGTTATTGTCTCCAATCCGTGCAGTTTTCCGCGAAGTTTGAAATAATCCGCGCAGACTAAAACCGTGTGATTTTTAATTGCAAAAGCTGTGTTACATTTTAAACTTGAAATTCTGCGCGGATCAATCGCGGCAGCAAATATGGGCCCACTGCCCGTTTCGTGCCTCAAAGGTTCTGCTTGTACAATGCACCGCTCCACAAAAAGTTTGGAAACTTTGCGCGGCGCCCGCACTGCGCGCTCGGTTCAGTCTAAATGTTGCTCGGTGATCAAACAGTTGCGCCGCTATCGGCATCGCTATTGCATATCCACAATTTTGAAGTAATATTGATGACGAAGATTTGACCAAATTGTAATTAAAAACCCTATTACGTAGCGGGATAGTGGAAGCGGAACGCTTTAAAAAATTCGTTTCAAATTTTGTCATTTCCATGGGAGTGCAAGCATTTGAATTTTGCACCTGAACTAAACGCAGTTCAGTTCAGCTCAGTAGTTTAATCTTTTAGCATGCACAAAAAGAGGCACACAATGACATCTGTAAAAGCTGAACAATGCGAAACCACAGTCTATGCATACTGTGGATGAAGCGAAGGAGCAGTGCTCATCAAGTCAGCTTCACCCACACTCCCACTTCATACTTCAATTCTAAAGCAAATGGCGATAAGAAAAGCGTAAGCAAAAACAAGCCAAAAAAAACAACAAAAAACAAGGCACCGTGTAATAAACTTGGTACTGCAAAAAAAAAGCACCATATACAAGTTCAAAAAAGACATTGAATACATTGTTACATGAAATAAGTCATAACTATGTAATAGTTATTTCATTTTCATTTATTTATTGTTTCGCCTGATCAATAGAACAATAAAGATATCGCACAATAAGCCTAACAATCAGGCCAGGAAGCACCGAACAACCCGGAAGTTTTTAAATCAAGGTGCTTCCTGACTAAATTCGTTCAAACATTGCGAAGAGAAAACAGCCAGAAAGCACAGCAGTACAGAGGGCAAAAAATAATTAAAATAATTGCAAAATAACAAAAAAAGAAAAAAACAACGGACAGAAAGCAAGAAGTGGACAGAAAACGAGATACAGCTAGCCATTATTTAAGGATAAGAACACGATGAAGGATGATGCAATATATGATGCACTAAATTACAAACGGTATTGCGTGAAGCAAATGAAAGGAACATAAAACAATCAATTTGAAGCAAAATAAGGATCAATGTCGGCAGCACAGCACAATTAACTATTAATATGGGCAGCACAGCACTAAAACAAACAAAATTTTATTTGGATAAGAACAGCAACAGAAATAATACACTGGTGACATATATTGTTAATCGAAAAAAAAAAGAAAGTTATTGACATATGACTGAGAAACAATTTCACTTTCAACATAATTACTAATTAATCTTCTTTTAAACCGTTTTTTGAATGAATACCAACTTAAACTTTTGGTTGAATTATCTATGTTTTCCCATAATTTTGCACCTCTATAAACTAATAGCTCTTTTCCAATAGATTTGTTTACTCGCGGCTTAAAATACACTGCATTTTGAGTTTGTCGAGTATTGTGATTATGTATTTCATTTAGTTTAACGTAATCTTCAAATAAGGAAAACGGAAGTTTGTTATTATGGAGCTGATGCATATACTTAGCTAATTCCAGACCATATTTATCTTCTAGTTTTAATATATTAAGCTTTTGGTATAGTATCGTCATTTTGCAGTATTTACTACTAAAAGTTATTGTGCGTATTATGTTATTCATTCGAACAGATAAATCTCGTAAGTGTATTTTTGCTGCATTTCCCCAGATTAAAATTCCGTATTGTATTCTTGAAAGTATGAGACTATGATAGAGCAAGCGCAGAGTTTCCCTTGGTACAAGATTGCGAATTCTGTAGAAAATTCCTGCATATCGAGCTGGTTGGAGAGACAACTGTTGGATATGCGTAGACCAAGGCAATGTTTCATCTACATATAATCCAAGATATTTTACAGTTTGTTGACGTTTCAAGGGTGTGGAGTTTAGAATCAAACTAAGATTTGTATCGCAGGATTTTGAGGGCACCTTATTTATTATCATATAGCAAGATTTAGAGTAATTTAAGGATAATTTATTGCTTCTCATCCAGGTATCAATTTCTCTTAGTTCATTGTTCGCCTTGAGCTCTAGACCAGATAAACTCCTGTCGCTTAGAGTTAAATAGGTATCATCAGCGAATAGAGTTGTGTCAAATTGACTTACTAGTGGAAGGTCATTAATGTACAATAAGAAAAGAAGGGGACCCAAGGACGATCCTTGAGGGACTCCACATGTGATTTTTCCCAATTTTGATTTATAGGGATGGATTTTTGTGTATTGTTGTCTATAAGATAGGTAGCTCTCCATCAGCTGAAGTGCCAGGCCTCGAATACCATAATTACGCTCCAACTTATCAAGTAATATCTGATGATCAACCGTATCAAATGCCTCGATCAGATCTAAAAAAACGCAGCAAGTGTACAAACTATCATCTGCACTTTTTAACAGTTTCTCATAGATGTTACATAGAGTATGAGTGGAAGATGAGTTTCGTCTGAAACCATACTGATGCTTAGACAACAAATTATATTTTTCAAGGTTGTGGTGAATGCGGTTGCAAATCAACTTTTCAAGAATTTTGCTAAATTGTGATAGTAAGGAAATTGGCCTGTAGTTACTAGCCTGATTCGAGTCACCTTTGTTGAAGATTGGCACGACTTCGGCTATTTTTAGGGAATCTGGAAATTTACCTTGCTCAATACAGGAATTAAAAATATTACATATGACAGGAGATATTATTACGTTGCTATATTTTAAAAATTTTGTTTCAACATCATTTTCTCTATTAGATTTTTTGGGCTTTAGGGATCGAATGATGGTTGCTAGTACATCAGGTGATGCAGGAGAGCAGAAAAAGGAGTGTTTGATACGGGGTAGATTATTGTGAAATGACGATGGCTTATTAGTTACGGGTTGGATTTTGTCAGCGAGAGCTTTACCTACATTAACAAAGAAATAATTGTTCATAATCTCTCAAATACTTTGAGGGTCCTGTACTATTTTATCGTACTGATAAGTTCTGAAGGAATTACTTTTTTTTTCTTTTTAATAAAGGCCAACTCATTGATGACTTTCCACAATTTTTCTTGGTCATTTTTATTTTGGTAAAAAGACTCTCTGAAGTAAGATTCTTTAGCTGATTTGATGACTCTATTGAGAACATTTCTATATCTTTGGTAATTATTGAGCTCTTCATCGCTATGCAAGGCCTTGTGCAATTTGGAAAACAGAGCGTGTTTCCTTTTTATTGATTTTAGCAATCCTTTTGTTAGCCAAGGCTTTGCATGGAGTCGCTTTTCTTTGCGAGAGGCTTTTCGCAGAGGAGCAATTTTGTTTACAACGGAATTAAAAGTAGCACAAAATTTGTCGAATTGTTCATTGACAGAATTGTTTTTTTGTTGTTCAGCATCTCTTAGATGTTGCTTTAACTCTTGGAGAAATAGTTCGAGATCAAAATTACTCATATCACGAATTTGTACGACTTTGGGTTTATATCTACATGACATTTTTTTTCAGCTACAGCAATGAAAGAACCAAAGTGATCACTCAAATCCGTGAGTAACACCCCGCTTGTATAAACATGCCTGGTATAATCACTAACGTAAATATGGTCAAGAAGAGTTTTGGAATGAGGGGTGATTCGCGTTGGTAAATCAATTACGCACTTACATGATGAGTTGATCATGTAATGTACATGGTTTTTAACGCTATTGCTTGCATTTACTCTCATTAAATCTATGTTATAATCACCCACAGCATAGAAGGGCATTTTTTCAGCGTTGAATTGGCAAAATGTGTCACAAAGACTAGAAGAGAAAAGTTCATAGTCGTTGATTAGATAACCAGGATGTCTGTATATCACTCCTATTGCAGCTGGACCAGTCTTGGTTAGAACTCCTATCCACAAGTCTTTGACATTGGCCAGGTCTAGTTTAATATTACGTTTTAACTTATAAGTGACTGTTTTTTTGATATAAAACCCAACACCTCCTGATTTGGACGAGCTATCGCAACGTACAAACTCGCAACCTTCTAGGTCAATATTGGTGGGAATTTGGTTTGGCGACAATTTCGTTTCAGTTAGTGCTATTATATCTGGTAATTTTTGAAGTTCCGTGAGAATCATTGAAAGTTGGTCAAAATTTTTTTGTATGCTTCTAACGTTGAAATGCATTGTCAACAAGTTTTGTTTACTCACCCGATTAGTTTTGGATCAAGGCTTCTTAATGCAAAAAAGTACGTTAATCCTTCGGCTTTTAAATGCAGAAAACGTGTACACGTTCGTACCTTAAAGTACACTGGATTAGCATTTAATGCAGAAAAAGTACAAATGACGAAAAAAAAGAGAAAGCTCGTTTCTGATTGGCCGCTGTGATTGCTCAAGCGTGTCACTTGTTTCCAACTTTTGCAGAAAGTTCATATTAATTCAGATTACCGTGATGGACAGGTCAGGAAGAGCTGGGGGTTGGGGTTCGATTCCTCGATAGTGACGCATTGTCGTTTGGATAATTCAGGATTAGTTACTGGTATTAATCTAAAGTGCTAGTTGGCTAAGGCAAGATACTTTCCGGGGAATTTAGTTTAGTTTTGTTTATAAAACACTTGATTAATAACAATATCATAATCAATATGGTTGGCCTGGCCTACTCAGTTGTTCATCATCATTATTCATTTCCCAATTTATTAATGTTAAGTTGCTACCAGTACAATAACCCCTTTAAAATAATGCTGAAAGTCATCCGCATATCTTTCAAAGCGGCAGGGTGAGAAAGCAAAACAATGTAGGCCTGCTAGAAATTAATAGCAAAAAATTAAGCCAGGGCTACCCCATGATGTGATAGTAGGGATTTTTAGCATTTCTGTCTTTTTCTAACTGACAGTGTGGCAGTTGTGGATTTAACTCGAAATTGAGCTCAGAGCAATTGCTCCTGTTGTAGTATCTGGTATTGTGGGTGTCCATGCCCTAGATAGAGTAGCCTAAGGCACTCGGACACATCTGATATCTTTGTTGTGTTGGATCTCTCCAAAGATGTCCCAGTATTTGTGGTAGAATAGGCTAATTCAATCCGCCTTCCTACCCAGTACCTCGAAAGATTTAAAGTACCCTAACTAAACTCAACTTCTCCTCTAAAAAAATCACGTATCCTTAAGTTTAAACCGTCCACTTTTTGCACAGAAGCTCTGTGACCTGACCAGTGTATGACTGCACATGCTCTCTCCTGTCATTTCTGCACTACCGATACCGTAATTAAGGTTATATATGTATATAGGGCTAGATTTTAGGGAATACCGGTAGGTTAAGGTCAGTGTTCCCTATAAGCGCAAAAAAGTACGAAAAGTGCAAAATTTTTTCCGGCATTTTTGCACTGAAATTTTGCAAATTCCGGCGTTTTTTCTCCGGCGTTTTTTCTCCGGCGTTTTAGTTTCCCGCCAAAAACCTCATACAGCCGCGGTTTACGGCGCCTCGCTCTGGTATGTCGCAGAAATCGCGGAGAAAAGTTGCAGAACTTAGACAAAGGACCTTTTTTTTGGAGATCAACGGAAAATCGGAGAAAAAAACGCCTTTATCGGCGTAATGACCTTTTTTTTTTTTTTTTTTTTTTGGTGATCACATTTATACCGGAAAAAAATGATGAGAAAATTTTCGGCATTTTCACATTGAGTTTAGAACGTTCGCACTATTTCCGGCATTTTCGCAGAAGGTGAAAACTTAGAGGAAACACTGGTTAAGGTTAGATTTTGGGAAATAGCTTAGATTTGAGATTGGAGCACTGATTAAGTTTAGGGTTAAATTTTGGGGGAATAGCTTAGGGTTAGACTTTGAGAAATAGCTTAGATTGGAGAGAGAGCGTACACGCTCAGTCATACACTGGTGACAGAGCTTCCGCAAAAAAGCAGAGGCTTAATATACATAATGACACCAAAAAAATTGTTTGGACCTAGAATTGAAACCCATACCAGACCCATTTTTATGCCTGTCCATTTTCTGTGAATTCTATGATGTTAATTGACTGATTAAATGCTGTATTTTTGCCCTGACAAACATTAAAAGGGCTAAAGCTTCCAGGGCTCTGCCCCAAACCGTGCAAGGTAAGCTTACAGCACTACCCGGACCTCTAGTTGATGCAAATGTGTCA
Source organism: Trididemnum nubilum (assembly GCA_963965965.1). Classification (NCBI taxonomy): domain Eukaryota; kingdom Metazoa; phylum Chordata; class Ascidiacea; order Aplousobranchia; family Didemnidae; genus Trididemnum; species Trididemnum nubilum. The sequence continues at coordinate 23,635,119 of OZ014470.1, forward strand.
TTCCATGTCAAAACAGCAAATTTTCAGAAAAATTCCCACTTGACCCTCTTAGATTTTTCTGAAACTTCATCAAAATGGGTTTTCGATGATTAATGAAGATTTGCAAAGTTTTAGCTTCGGGTCATTTTTTGTTCAAAAAATATGCCCCCCCAAATTTTGCCCCCAGCTGCAAAAATTTTTTTGCATTTTTGCCCAACTTTGAGTCCTCATGTCTTTGGATTGAAGTTACTCAGATTGCTCAAACTTGGAATTTTTACAGACATTTTCCCACTAATTTCAGATATGGTTTTGAATTTTTGATACTGTGTTTAAATTTTGAGTTACAGACCTTCAAACATGCTCGTTTTTTCAAAAACATACTTTTTTACACTTTTTTTGAGGGGATATATCTTACATCAGAAATATTACAGCCTCATCAAACTTGCAATGCTCCTTAAGTATATATATGAGACTGTCATAAAACAATATGAAGGGGGTAGCTGCAACAGATTTTGGGTAATTATGAATCAAATATGGCCCATTTTCTGAAAAAATCAAAATTGCGCCATCTTGTGAGCCCTGGTTGACAATGTGGGCAACATTTTAGAAATCTGAAATTTTGCACAAAGTTTGCTCACAGCCACAACTATATCATATGTGAATTTCAAGAATGTGTCTCAACTGTAAAGTAATACTCTAAGGTGGTAAACATTCACCTATATCAGTAAATTTGCTAGTGTAATTTCCCTAGCAACGGCCATAGCAACCATTTTTTCTGTGCATTAAGACGCTCCAAATTGACAAAAAATTTATTTTGAATGAAAAATAGCAACTTCTGCAATGAAAACGTACAGTTTTCAATCAATTCTGATATTTAAATCTGTGCTCAATAGCAGAAAAATTCAGTGAATAGAACACCAAGGTAACATATTTTGCTCAAAAATAGCCTTTATCACTGTTTATTCAAGACACCAAGCCAACATTTCAACATTAGTCATGTTTCAGTGAGCGCACAGTACAGAACACATTGTACAACAAAATATACTTGTATGCAATGTTTCAAAGCCTTGGAAAGCATCAAATTTCATACGATATGTATTTGCAATAAAAAGCAAATACCGCAACTAACAGATTTGAAGTTCTGCAGCTTTGAAGGTTCATACACTGTACAACAACCAATTCACTAAAATGCATAAAACGATCTTGTCAGTATTATGGTTAGTTAGCATTGCAGTTTATCATCAGTGATCATTGCATGTCAAGACGTAAAGAGTTTGTATCAATTGAATACGAAAGTGAAAAAATTCCAAAACAAAACCATCTTCTGTCAGTTAACTTAAAAAAACTTTGCAAACAATTTCAACGGAGCAACAGTGGTTCAATTGGGTTTTTAAAGTTTTGTGAACTTTGACCAAATGGTGTATAACCGTTAACTCTAAGGGTATGCATTCTGTGTGTGTTTGTAAGAACAATCAGAATGCAAAGCTTCTTCTCAGTGGTCTTCCTGAAAAAGTTTCATTTCGAGACTTTCTAATGCACATAGTTTTTTTTTTTTTAGTGTGTAAAATCGAAACAACATGATGCAGCAATGTTTGCAATGGCCTGGAAAAGATCAACTTAAGGATGTATTGAAACAGACCTTTGATCAAAATGATGTCGACCTGGAAGATACTATTATCGTCAATCAGTGGTTTACACGGGTAGGACAAAACTCTTGGATTTGCAGTATACTGTAGCTGAGTTTATTGAAACTACTTGTGAAAGTTTTGGTTTGTTGAGACAGCGTCAGTATAATCTCAATCAGCTTTTTGAAACAATAAAAGAACAAATCAATGGCCAATGAAATTATTGTTCTTCTTGATTTTGCTGAAAGTTATAGCTTTCTGGTTCAAGACGCTGTCCAAGGATATGATTGGGAAAACAGCCAAGCTACCCTCTGCCCATTTTCTGTTTACTTCAAGAATGATGTTGGTGAAGTCAAGTGTTAAGTATCTGCCTCATATCTGATAGCATGAAACATAACAGTTCATACATTTATCCACAGTGTGCTCATCTATATACGAGAAAAGCTTCCAACAGTTTCCAAAGTACAATAGTATATTTCAGCAATGGCGCTGCAAGCCAATACAATAACTTCAAGAAATTGGTGAATTTGTGCCACCACAGAAGAGATCATGGCCTTGATGCTGAGAGGCATTTTTTGTCACTAGCCATGGAAAATCGTCCAGTAACGAAAACAAGCTTACAAGCAACTGTAACAAATCAAATTTTAAATCCACAACACATGTTTGCTTTGGCTATTGCTGGCATAAAATATCTGTATATCAATGAAAAGGATATTGCCAAGAATTTTCAAGACTTTGCACATAAAGAGCGCTATGCCAGGTGTAAAACTATCCCAAGTACTCGATCACATCACAGTTTTATACCTATTTCTAAAACTGTCCTGGAAATGAAAAGGCTTTCTTCGGATGTTGTTGGCAACCAATTTTCTTTTGGATTTGAAAAACATGCACCTTGCTGTTTTCAGATTGTACCAATTCAAAATGATGCACAATTCCAACCTGGTCAATACATAGCATGCAATTATGATCAACAGTGGTATGTTTGGATTACCATAAAAAGATGCGATTAGCAGAAAGATATTTCCGTTAAATTCATGCATTGCAATCAAAACCGCACTTTATCATGGCAATACGATGCAAGTGCTGGGTTTCATTTCAAGATATCTTGTGTGTTGTAGATGCACCTGTTCTTCAAAATTAGAGTAAATGATACTAAAAACTAAGTTCTTAAAATCTGAATTGCATTATTTCTCTTTTCAATGCCCTGTAATTTTTATCCTTTGAAGAAGTTTCCTCTTTTTAATGGTATTAAGTCTCATGCTTATTGCTTAACAGACTTAGAAACTCTCAATCCAAATTTAATTCATTAGCTGTTCTTCATTCCTACTTTGAATGAAAAGAGTCAGTATCTCTAAAGTGATGGTGTTTGGGGTATTACACATTATTTTTATAAGAACCTGTGAATTTTTAGGTGCGAATGACTGTTCTTAAATGTTTGGAAGTTTTTAGCCTTATTTGTGCTTGACTCAAACATATTCTCGCTTGGTTAAGAGGGCTCTGTCTGTAGTTATAGATCATGACTCTGTTTCACAAATTAACAATGGCAAAAAAAAGCCGAGGAAAACACTGCTGGTTACACAAATACGTTGTGCTAGCACTTTTTCTGGATTCATTTTTTGATGCTGAGCCTGGCTTTGCTCTTAATTTGTGTTCTTATAAAGCTGTTGTTTTAAAAAAAGAAGCCTAATACAAGACTATCTAAACACCGGTATACACAGTATTTTTGAATTTTTTTAGCTGAAATGAAAAGTGCTGCAACGTCTTGACATGCAATGATCACTGATGATAAACTGCAATGCTAACTAACCATAATACTGACAAGATCGTTTTATGCATTTTAGTGAATTGGTTGTTGTACAGTGTATGAACCTTCAAAGCTGCAGAACTTCAAATCTATTAGTTGCGGTATTTGCTTTTTATTGCAAATACATATCGTATGAAATTTGATGCTTTCCAAGGCTTTGAAACATTGCATACAAGTATATTTTGTTGTACAATGTGTTCTGTACTGTGCGCTCACTGAAACATGACTAATGTTGAAATGTTGGCTTGGTGTCTTGAATAAACAGTGATAAAGGCTATTTTTGAGCAAAATATGTTACCTTGGTGTTCTATTCACTGAATTTTTCTGCTATTGAGCACAGATTTAAATATCAGAATTGATTGAAAACTGTACGTTTTCATTGCAGAAGTTGCTATTTTTCATTCAAAATAAATTTTTTGTCAATTTGGAGCGTCTTAATGCACAGAAAAAATGGTTGCTATGGCCGTTGCTAGGGAAATTACACAAGCAAATTTACTGATATAGGTGAATGTTTACCACCTTAGAGTATTACTTTACAGTTGAGACACATTCTTGAAATTCACATATGATATAGTTGTGGCTGTGAGCAAACTTTGTGCAAAATTTCAGATTTCTAAAATGTTGCCCACATTGTCAACCAGGGCTCACAAGATGGCGCAATTTTGATTTTTTCAGAAAATGGGCCATATTTGATTCATAATTACCCAAAATCTGTTGCAGCTACCCCCTTCATATTGTTTTATGACAGTCTCATATATATACTTAAGGAGCATTGCAAGTTTGATGAGGCTGTAATATTTCTGATGTAAGATATATCCCCTCAAAAAAAGTGTAAAAAAGTATGTTTTTGAAAAAACGAGCATGTTTGAAGGTCTGTAACTCAAAATTTAAACACAGTATCAAAAATTCAAAACCATATCTGAAATTAGTGGGAAAATGTCTGTAAAAATTCCAAGTTTGAGCAATCTGAGTAACTTCAATCCAAAGACATGAGGACTCAAAGTTGGGCAAAAATGCAAAAAAATTTTTGCAGCTGGGGGCAAAATTTGGGGGGGCATATTTTTTGAACAAAAAATGACCCGAAGCTAAAACTTTGCAAATCATTCTTCATCGAAAAACCCATTTTGATGAAGTTTCAGCAAAATCTAAGAGGGTTGAGTGGGAGCCATTTGCTGTTTTGACATGGAATGACCCAAATGTCATCATTCCGTAGCTTTCAAATGGAGATGTACATTCGTATATAATATTTGTATGAATAGTGATTAATCTTGACAACAACATTGGAGTAAGTACGGTTACATTTGGGCGGCTCTACATATACTGGCCCAGCCAGAAATTAAAAAAAGGGTGACAAATTTTTTTTACGATTTTGATTGTGCAGTAGCATTGTGCTTGTGGTTACCTTCAACAGATAATTCTGATTTGCCCTGCATAAGCCGGGTGTAGTTAAGAATAAGCCATCAGCTTTATTTTGAAATCTCTGCGACTCGTATATGTGTGTGCACGTGCTCTTGCTCTTCTCATGCGTGCACTCATTAGGGTTAGTTAGGGCTAGATCTGGGGAAAACCTTAGATCAGGGAAAAGGAGAGAATGCACGCGCGCTCATGCACGAATCGCAGAGCTGCCGAAAATAAAGCGGCAGCTCATACTTAACAACACCCGCATAAGCCATCTGCTGCTTACAGCTTATGATTTTCGTGGTAACTGCGATGTGCTTTTGTTGAAAAAAACAACAACAGTCAATTGGGACTACAACAAATCTGGATTAATTTTTTCACATGCTTTAGTTACTGTTCGGAATGATTTGCTTCTTGATATTTGTAGAAGTAGCAGCATTTCATTGTTCAAGAATAGATTAAAAATACACATTTTTAATATGGCCTTTATCGATGTGCCTAATATTGATTAGAATGCTTTAACACTGTATAATACAATTTTAATAATCTTTGATGATATAAGTGTATAAACTCTATCATGGGAGGGGTACCGTGGACCAACTACAGAACAGAATGCAAGTGCAAGACATGCATGATCGCAATTTTAATAAGAGCTTAATAATATTGATTATGCAAAACAGAATTGCAGGGTAGATTGCAGCAAAAATGCAGGATGGATTCCGACTTCGTAAGTGCTGTTACAAAAATTATTTTTAAATTTTGGCGAAGCGATGTAATCGTAATAGCGATGATTAAAGGTGAAATAATCGCAATGGAAAATCGATTGCATGGGTGCGTATTTGTAATCGTAATCGGCGGAATCGATATAATCAAACCAAAGACCATTGAAAGAACAGAATGTAGGTACCGGTACTAAAACATAGCTGTAAAAACAGTGTTTATTTTGAGCTGAATGTTAATGTCATCCAAAAACTTGGAAGTGTTTGCATCCACGGATCGCGGATGGTTTCAAAACGTGAAATCTACGTAGGCCTACACTGTACAGTGGTTGGTGATAGGACTAAAACGAGAATGAATGACGAATATTCATTCGCAATGTTTTCAGTTACTTTTTTAAGAGTCAAGATTAAGCTTTGGGTTAGGTTGGATCTCGACACTGTCTAGAAATTGTTTTGCAAGCCATAGCTTAAAGGCGGTGAATCATCCAGCCAATTCCAGTGGTTTACAATAGCTAAAACTGAACTTTAATTTTGGATATTTTTTGTTTTTAATTTCGGGACTGCGGTTGCAAAGATATTCAACAAATACAAAAAGATGTCCCCCCGAAAAAAGTTTTTGGAAACTCTGAGTTTTGATCTTCCCGCCAAAACCACAGTAGGCCTAATGGTTTAGAGAACTGTGGTAGGCCTAATAGTTTAGAGATAGTTTATTTCTAAATAGTTTAGGCCAAACTATCTCTAAACTATTAGGCCTAATAGTTTAGAGATAGCGATGTTTATATAATGGTTTAGAGATAGTTGTTTATTCCCTACTAAAGCATCTGCCTCTCTGCAAGCCAATAAGGTTTGCCAGTTAGGCCAAGATGTTTGTCCAGCTGGGAATACCTTTGAAAAGATAGCTGAGGGCTGCCGATGAGAGCTAAAAGCTCGAAACAGCGCTGTCCAGCTCTGTGCTTAGTTTAGAGATAGTTAGGCCTAATAGTTTAATAAGATTACAGTAGGCCTAATAGTTTAGTGAACTGTGGTTTTGGCGGGAAGATCAAAACTCAGAGTTTCCAAAAAGTTTTTTCGGGGGGACATCTTTTTGTATTTGTTAAATGTCTTTGCAAACGCAGCCCCAAAATCAAAACAAAAATTATCAAAAATTATAGTTCAATTTTAGCTATTGTAAACCACCGGAATCGGCTGGATGATTCACCGCCTTTAAATAGTTAATTTTAGATGCTGTTGTAGCGTGAAAGCACAGAGACTTATATAGAGCAATAGTGTCGTGGCACTGAGTAAGCAACTGTCTCTATCTAACAGTTTCCATGATGTTTAATCGTTTACGTACCATCTGGCCTAAAGGCTACCAGCACGGAAGCCCAGGGAAGAGCCACCAGAAGGGCAACTACTTAAAAACAAGCAATGCGAAAAAAATGGCTCTTCTTGGGCTTCTGCGCTGGTAGCCTTTAGGCAGGGCCACCAAGAGGGGGGAAGCGAGGTGAGACAATGGCCCCGGTGCCCATGGAGTTTAGGAGGCCCATCAGGGGGCCCATGGGCTTTAAGGGGCCCTTGGACTTCAGGAGGCGTATGGAAATGACACTGACAAATCAGTTTGTGGAATATCGAGGACCTTTTTTGGGGGGATCACATCAAAATCCGAAGAAAATTGTGGCAATTTCCTCTTCTTTTTTGAAGTTCACGAAGCTGGAGATGCTCAATTTTGAGCTGACCCCGAGCCTACGTTTGGCTTTCGGCGCCCCTACAAACAATTAACGACATATCTATTGCTTTTTGTGGCAAATAAAAAGCTGCAGCCTCATAAGTCTATTAATTATCGCTGTTCGCAACCTCAAAAGATTTTCCAGTCGCTGCTTAGTTACTGCATATGAGTTTATCATTATCTTGAACGTAGATTAGACTGTAAAATGTGACATCCAAAACACAAAAGACCACCATAGCAATACATTTTTCCTTACAATCAGCTCAACAGGTGATTACGCGTGTTCTAAAAGTCAACGAATAAAATGAAATGTAAATTATTCTCAAAATGTTAACGGATTAACGGACTTCATTAACTTCCGTTAATTTCAACTGAAAATAACGAATTAACTTTAACGGAGGTATAAAGTTTGCTTACGGACTAGTGGTTAACGAAGCTAACGTTTTGCATTAATTTGCCCATCTATGGTAAATACCAATCTGATCTTGTTGGTAATAAAAAAAAATACCAATCTGAAAGAGAAGATAGAACAGCTGAGGCTAGAGAGAAGAGAAAATGAAACGGTTTTGTACTGTAGTAGTGCATTGCACAATTATACTTTCTACATTTTTCTCATTATTGTCGTGTCACATTTGTGACGTCATAAGCAAGCTTACTATATACTGTAAAATAGTGTCCGCACGTAGTCAGTTCTTTGTTTTCGTCTCTTCCATTTTTGATTGTTGTATCCAAAATTTTGGCTATTCTTATTCTGTTTTACGTGTCTGTTCGGCTGATTCTCGTAATTCTCCGAAACAATAAAATTAAGCTGCATGGAATTGTTTCAAGAAGACAGATCGAGCTTGAGAGTTGAGATAGTGTGCTGAAAGAACCAATCGACTTAAAAAGATTAAAGGCCGAGCGATCAGGCTATTCTCGACCAAACGCTTCGCTTCATTTTATTTTGTTGCCCCTTGGTGAGCTGGATTTTCCTCACCACAAGTGTAGGCGACTGTCCAGGCGATTGATTAGCATAGAGCTTTCCCTATCCCGCATTTTATGGACAATTTTGGGTTATTTTTATGAGGAGAAGCAGACTTGGCGACCGTGTCGCTTAATTAAACGATGTTCTGGTCTTTCGCTCTTCGTCGTGCGAAATCGATCGTGTCTTTATATGTTTGCTGAATTTGCGATTTAGGTGTGTTTGTTTTTGTTCGGAAATAAAAGATTACTACTACTATTTTGAACATCATTTTTTGCATTTTATGCAATCTGTCCAAATCATCAACAGAATCAAGAAAGACTTAAACAAACCAAATGCGGTAGGGTAGGGTTGGGAGCTTATAATACTCTGCAGTATAACTTTTTGAGATAAAACTCTACATAACTTGCGCAACCAAGCAGATCCTTTAGTAAATGCAAGAAACAACTTTACGCAAACTACCTCCGTGCCTCGCTGCTGTAGGCATTTATTCAACACACCGCATGCAATCGTGAAGACTCAACCAAAGACATAAAACTAAACCAATCAGTGGTTGAATAGTTAAGCGTTTGGAACGGTAAACTCGAGTTCGATTCCCGATTGAGTCAAACCAAAGAGTGTAAAAATTGGTATTTACAGGATTACAGCTTCCCTGCTTGACGTTCAGCATTAAAATAGACAGTGTAAAGCCTGCACCGTGTGTGGTAGACAGGTGGTCAAAGTGGTAGCTTGACTTGAAAACCTAAAACTCCCTACGCAGTCTATTGGCCAAGTCCAAGGTAAATTGACCAGGAGAATAAATCCAGCCAGAAATGAAAAAAATTGCCCTATGGTTTAGACGGAAATCCGAAAATGCAAGCAATAATTTGTTCTAGAGTCACGAAAAATTATTCTCATACTTTATTAACTTCTACGACAATATAACTTGAAACGAGAGATAAATTTCTCTAATCATAAGCAAATTATTGTCCACATTACATTGCCACGCAACTAATCATTTTAATAGTAGCTTCATTTAAAAAAATTACTTGAAAAAATTTCAAAAAACGTTTTCAGCAAAACTCTATGCCCTTGTCAAGGCATCTAAACAAATTAAAAGTTTTCACATAGAATAAAATTAATATGCTTTTTCACTAACTTTTGTTGTCGCTAAGTTTGAATTCAAACCAGTAATGTTTGGCTTCAATCCGAACTCAGCGATAGCAAAGTTCGCCTTCCTCTTCATCCAACTCAGCCAGTTATTTAATTTTTGAAAAGTTTAATTAGTGTACACTCTTATAGTCCTATTCCACTCTTCAAGCTAATGCAATACAAACTCGATGGGAGATTGCCAGCAAACCCAGTGAACGACCGACGCAAAGCTAATCCTGTGACGCTCAAAAGTACTTTTTGTCTATCGTAAAATCAGCCATTATTCAAAAATATCTGATCATGGAACCTCCAGAAAAGTAGAGTAGAAATATTTATCTGTTAAATATCTCCTAATTTCATTGGGCACCCTAAATTAAGCCGTTCAATGAATTGATTTTGGGGGGTTCCTGGGGGGATGGCACCCCCAAACTATGTCAAAATGTTTGTCTGTTAAACATCTGCTGATATCAAAACAGACTGGCATCCTAAGTTGAGCCATTCAAAAAATTGATTTTGGGGGGTCCCCGGGGGGACGGCACCCCCAAACGATGTCAAAATATTTGTCAGTTAAATATCTCCTGATATTAAAACAGACTGGCACCCTAAGTTGAGCCGTTCAAAAAATTGATTTTTGGGGGGGTCCATTTGGGGGTCTCCGGGGGGGTGGCATTCCCACAGTATGTCAAAATATTTGTCAGTTAAATATCTCCTGATATCATAAAACACTGGCACCCTAGCTTAAGCCATTCAAAAAATTGATTTTTGGGGGGTCCCTGGGAGGGGGTGGCACCCCCAAACTATGTCAAAATATTTGTCTGTTAAATATCTGCTGATATCATAACAGACTGGCACCCTAAGTTGAGTTGTTCAAAAAATGATTTTCGGGGGTCTATTTGGGGGGTCCCCGGGGGGCGGCACCCCCAAACTATGTCAAAATATTTGTCTGTTAAATATCTCCTGATATCATGAAACACTGGCACTCTAAGTTGAGTCATTCAAAAAAGTGATTTTTGGTGGGTCCCTGGGGCGGTGGCACCCCCAAACTATGTCAAAATATTTGTCTGTTAAATGTCTACTGATATCAAAAAAAAAAAAAAATAGCACTCTAGCTTGAGCCGTTCAAAAAATAAATTTTCGTGGGCCACATTTTGGGGGAGTTTCCGGTGGAGTTGCCCCAAAAAATTTCGGGAGAAAAAATTGCGTTTGCAGCTCAACAACTTTGCACAAAAATTAGATTTAGATGTTTTGTGGTTTAGGAGAAGAGCGTACAAAAATCAGGAAGAAAAAAAAAAGGAAAAAAAAAGAAATGAACCTCATCGCGGCCAAAAGCGAGTTGGTTGGAATGAAAGGGTATCTTGAGACATATAACAATATGAAATTTTTTTTGCCGTACTTAAGCCGTTTTTGACTGAGACCGCTTTTTACGCCAAACTTGTGGAACGGTTTTCGGGTTCTAAAACCAAAGTCACGTGACCTATTGCTTCGAAATTTGGTACAAACATAAAACTTCTTAATCTCAAACATTGTCAAAACTTCATGTAGCTAGACCAAACCGTTCTCGAGTTATAAGCAAAATTCTGAAATTTCGCACTCATTAGTTGGAAAATGGCGGAGTAAAAACAAAAGAACTCGCGACGCAAGCGTCGGTCGTTCCAATTTATAGATGCTCCACAGAGAAATGCCTAAGATCTTTGATATATAGGAAAAAAAAATTCGGAACAATATCCACCAAAGCCAAAAGACTACTCGTATTCTAAATCTAAAGCAACGTAAAAAAAAAGTAATTAATTTGTATGCCTCGTTATCAAGCTAGCAATACAACTTAACTCGTGCATTCCTTTTTACCGGTACATTTAGTTTTAGGTTAACTCTCGACTGTTTTTATGATTATGTAAATTGCAAATTATCATTTATACTCAAAAATATAATTTTTTGCATCGATTTTAATTAGGAATGTGGCAGCTTGACTCGAAGACCAATTTGGTCGCATCTCAATCTTTCCTTGCAGCAAAATATCCAATTCCTAAACCTGCGGGCAGTATAGGCAGATATTTAAATTCGTTTTATAGTCTGTACGTTTAATCCATTTTTCTTTTGGTATGCATAAAATAAACAAATAATAGCTAATGTCTCCGTTTGAATCTTGTTTGGGGTAGACGAAGCTCTTGGGCTCGAAGAAATTAAGCATTTTTTGGAAAATTTACAATAATATATTTAGAGATGCTTGGCAGCTTATGGCCGGTTGCTTAAGCCAGACGTGTAATCACAAATCTGCAATGTACGGGCTGTTTCGAGATCTAGGATGCGGAGCCCCAGCCACCGAAGGCCATTAGGGTATAGAGGCGAAGCCCTTTAATAGTCTGTTTTACCCTTACGGAATCATCCGAAGAGAATTTCTATAAAAAGCAAATTAATTAGCTACACTTAAGAAAAAATTGACCGACCAGTTGGTTGAGCGGTAACGAGTTTATCGGAGGGCTGCGGTTTTAATCTATGGCCGGTCAAATCGGATGCAGTGTTGCCAATGGCTCGCCACCGCTGCAACATTTCTTCGAAAGGAGCTGCGTTGCCCGGGCGCAATGATGCGGAGATGGGTCCGGCAAACTCGTTACACCCTTTGGCGTAATACCACAAGCGTAATGAAAAATCGAAATAAATTTGTAAACTTAAAAGTTTTTGTATAACAAAATAATGTGTCTGTTTAGCTTCCAAACTTTATCAAATAAGCCACAAAATAGTTGTTAAAGGACTTTTAAATTAAAAGACGGACAACATTGTGTTTACAAAATACTACAATCAGAGGTGGAGTCCTCGAGGACACATTTTGAAGTCCTTGGCTTCGAGGCCTCAAGTCCTCGAAAATTGGCCTGTCCTCGGCTCGAGGACAGCACGATTTTTTGGAATGTTAAAATTTTGAGATCGCCTGAAAAATTTTTGCGAAGACCTTTTTTTTTTTTGAGATCGCCTGAAAAATTTTTGTGAAGACCTTTTTTTTTTTTTTTGGAGAGCACTTGCGCTTTGTGTCCTTGGTCCTTGGCCTCGAGCATTCCTGTCCTTGGCCTCGAGAGTGCCTGTCCTCGGAAAGGCTGTCCTTGGCCTTGGCCTCGGATTTTTTTTGTGTCCTTGGCCTTGGCCTCGAGCCTTGTGTCCTCGACTCCACCTCTGACTACAATGTTAGGTTTGCTTATAACTGGTTAATTTCAAGTCAAAACAAAAATCTTTCAGGAAAATCTTTGAGTGGATCATAATTTATTGTCAAAATTTTGCAGGAGGCAGTACGCACCTTGCTTCTCCTACCTGGGCAAAATCACTTACAAATTTTAACACCAAAATGCAAGATTTTAAACGTGTTTTGGATTTAAATTGCGAGTAAAAGAAAGATTGAACAATGTAATTTTTCCAATTGGCTTTCAAATGTTAAAAATTTAGTTCTTTCAAATGGCTCTGAACACGTGCGAAATGTGATCCAACGACAATAAAAGCTTTCTTTTTCCAAAAAGTTGCCTAGCGGCTGGGGGTTTCGCCCCCAGACTTCCGTCTGTGATGTATTTGAGTTAACACTTGTTTACTCAACACGTCTCCCAAACTCAGACATTTACACTTTTTAACTATTGGTTAAAGCCCTCTTCCTTTAGCAAAATCCTGCTTAAGTGCCAAACACGGGTCACGGCTTCTTATCTTCCATGTTACGATGTCTTTGCCCACAAAAAAGTTCCTCTTTTGAAAATTTGTGATGAGGTCATTGCATTTATTTGTGATTTACCCCCCTCCCTCAATCAAAAATTCTGGCTACGCCTAAGTTTGGTAGGCTAAGAAATTGTGTTGTAGCGCAAAGGTGAAAAGAAGCCTTTGTGTACAAGTACTCGCTGTGGGATCTCCGTGGCAGACTTTTCTATGAAGAAGTATTGTTTGATAAAATAAAACTGTTTTTTTCGAATTACTTCTCGTGTTGGTTTGTTTGGAGTCTTACTTTGACGAAATGCGATGGTAAGTATCTTTTTTGAATCTTTGATATAACTCGACGGAGTATTGAACTTCCCATGACACAAGCCATCTTGTTGGTGTAGTCTAAGATTTGCGGCAAACATTTTTGTACGGATACAGTTGATAAGCGTCTTTTTTAACAAAAATGAGTAAACTATTAACGATTTTTAGCTAGATAACCTCAATATTTTGTCAACGGCGGCTGGAGACTGAGTCTGAAAGCCCCTGGCGGCTGACGACTTTGCCCCAAACCCCCGCCTACAAAATTTAGTGCCACTCCAATCAGTTTTGGAGTTCTACGCAACTTGAAATTGATATGATCATAAACTTTTATTAGTAGACTGGAAACTGACAGTTTTGGTTTTTTTCGTCGCAGTGCATTTGTTGTAGAATATGCCGATTTGTCCAATCAGCGAGACATTTTTCTTCACGGTTCACTCGTTTTGCGAATATGTCCAATCAAATCAGTTGAATACGCATTGACCGCAGAAAACCTTTGCAACAAGAGCAAACTTTTTTTCTTCAATCCTCTTCTTTTTTTTTCCGCGCGTCTGTTTCTGGTTTACTAAGTAAAGAGTTAGTGTTCTGACGGTCCTAAAACATTTCAAGTTCACTGCTTAAATTGAACATTATTACCCAATTGAAGACCAATCATCAAAACTCGAACAACTACTATTTGCTCCAATCCGCGCAGCAGATTGACGAGGAGCTAGTCGTACAAAACTTATGCAGGGAGCTGCACTCAAGCGTAACGGTACGTCGCTTTTGTGAGCTAAAAAGCTACTACTACGTAATTGCTATCCCCTCAGGCGGGCATTCCAGCCCCAACCCTAACTTATCTTTTTATGCTTCAAAATGCAAGGTTTTGAAGTATAAAAAGATATTTTTGTGCATCTCCTTCCAAATTCCTGCATACTGTATCACACATGCACAACCCATCCGCGAATCGAACCCGGGTGCGGAGGGTTAAGAGCTGAGTATCAAAACCACTACACTGCCCAGCCTGCACCAAAGCAGTGACAAAATATCGTATTTAAACCAAATGTGTGAAAAAAAGGCAATGGCTCGTGCGAGAGCGTTTGCATGACTAGCTTCTACTAGCAGATTGCCCAAAGGAGTTGTTAATCCGCGCAACTATAAGACTAGAAAAAATATCCTCCGCGCAACATACGTTCTTTCCAATTTGGCAGGTAGGCCTACTCAGTACTAGGCCCATAGGTAATAATTTTCACTAATGCTTGCAGTAGTATAAAGCATTCGATAATTTTTCGTTTGATTTTCCCTGAGCATTTTTGCAAATCCATGCCTCATTCGCCCATTCAGCCTTTGAGTTTGAGCCATACAAGTTTGCATGTTGCGTACAGAATCACCAAATCTTCAATTAGGCACAGAATAGAGATGGTAGCCGAGCAGCGTACGCGATTAGACCAACCGCGCCGCACAGCGTGATAAATTCCAGTAATTGGAACAACCGATGCTCGCGTCGCGTGTTCCTCTGTTTTCCAACTAAACGAATGCGAAAATTCAGACTTTTGCTTATAACTCGAGAACGGTTTGGTCTAGCTACATGAAGTTTTGACAATGTTTGAGATTAAGAAGTTTTATGTTTGTACCAAATTTCGGAGCAATAGGTCACGTGACTTTGGTTTTAGAACCCGAAAACCGTTCCACAAGTTTGGCGTAAAAAGCGGTCTCAGTCAAAAACGGCTTAAGTACGGCAAAAAAAATTTCATATGGTTGTATGTCTTAAGATACCCTTTCATTCCAACCAACTCGCTTTTGGCCGCGATGAGGTTCATTTCTTTTTTTTTCCTTTTTTTTTTCTTCCTGATTTTTGTACGCTCTTCTCCTAAACCACAAAACATCTAAATCTAATTTTTGTGCAAAGTTGTTGAGCTGCAAACGCAATTTTTTCTCCCGAAATTTTTTGGGGCAACTCCACCGGGAACTCCTCCAAAATGTGGCCCACGAAAATTTATTTTTTGAACGGCTCAAGCTAGAGTGCTATTTTTTTTTTTTTGATATCAGTAGACATTTAACAGACAAATATTTTGACATAGTTTGGGAATGCCACGCCCCCCCAGGGACCCACCAAAAATCACTTTTTTGAACGGCTCAACTTACGGTGCCAGTTTATTTTGATATCAGGAGATATTTAACAGACAAATATTTTGACAGAGTTTGGGGGTGCCACCCTCCCGGGACCCCCCAAATGGATCCCCCCCAAAATTAATTTTTTCTACGGCTCAACTTAGGGTGCCAGTCTGTTTTGATATCAGCAGATGTTTAACAGACAAATATTTTGACATAGTTTGGGGGTGCCACCCCCTCCCGGGGACCCCCCAAAAATCAATTTTTTGAATGGCTCAACTTGGGTGCCAGTCTGTTTTGATATCAGCAAATATTTAACAGACAAATATTTTGACATAGTTTGGGGGTGCCATCCCCATAGAAACCCCCCAAAATCACTGTTTTGAACGACTCAATTTAGGGTGCCAGTCTGTTATGATATCAGGAGATATTTAACTGACAATTAATTTGACTTTACTTTTCTGGAGGTTCCATTATCAAATATTTTTAAATAATTGCTGATTTTACAATAGAGAAAAAGTACTTTTGAGGGTCACAGCATTAGCTTTGCGTCGGTCGTTCACTGGGTTTGCTGGCAAACTCCCATCTAGTTTTGCAGTGCAGTGCAGCTGCTGCGTGAAGTATGAGACCCCTTCTAAGGATTCGGTTAGGAATCAGCCACTCTTTACTTCAGTAGTTAAATTCAGTCTCCAATGTAGCCAGCTTAGGTATGTTAGATTAGGGATATACTTAAAGGGGCATTGAAGTCTAATTTTTGAATTTTAACACCAAATTTATAAAAAATAATTGATTAGCAACGTTTTTGTCTCGTTTTTTCATTGTTTGAGGTTAAATAGCTTCAAGGGAAAAGATTTTGAAATAGGGGAAAAATTTTTGCAGGGGCAACACTACATCAAATTTGCATAAGCGATTTCAAAACCAACTTTGCCAGATTATAGGTCTGGGAGTGACGATATCCCTTTGGCAGGTTTTCTGTTGTGGCTTCGGTACTTAGATGAGTTTTTAAAAGTATAATTCATCTTAGTACTTTAAATTTGCATCTTTTAGCACAAGCATATTTGATTTAGTGCACTGAAAAAATGAAAAGTAGGCCTATTTTTGGACTAGTTGTTCTTTGTAATGATTAGGGTAAACCAACCTGTATAAATTGCTGTAGGTAAGACTAGACTTTACTGTTTTTTACAATTTCTTAATACGCTGGACTTACTTACCAAAAGTAATGATTAATGTCATCATTAATAGGCTAGGCTTACATACCGTAAGTAATGGTTAATGTCAGCTAGCGTGTAGTAGCCCTAATAACAGTAACAGCGACACCAAACGTAGACAAATTTTTAAAAAAGTGAAAGAAATTCTACGATATAAGGAAAAACATAAATGCAAAAATCTTTTGATGAAGTAATCGTAGAATTCTGAAGTTGAGCTCAAAAATTATTTCAAAAATACAAAGTTTGTTTCAAATGCAATAAATCAATAAAATTTAGGCTTCAATGCTCCTATAACAAGGATGGCCGACTAGCATTGTTGATTGTTCTCGTCACGCATGAGTAATGTTCAAATTTTCGGTTAAATTTCTGATCAAAATACGTTGTTTCTTATGAAGCAATGTTGGGGTAGGTTGAATTATTTTTGTTGAATTTTTGCTGGGGGATAGCCTAGGACTCTAACGAACTTGAAAATGGTTTGTTATTGATATTATGTCTCTGAAAATGCGTAAAGCGGAATGTTGGAGTGCAGGGGAGTATTTAGGGGAAGGCCATTGTGCCATGGCCCCCCCTTTGGGTCGCTAGGATTGCAAAATTGCACAGTAAAGTGAGCAAAATTGAGGCATGGCCCCCCCCCCTTCGTAAGTTGGGCATCAGGCTTTTGGCTGGAAATTTGAGTGAGTTCGGATGAAAAACGGGACGGACCTTGAGTAAAGACCTTTTTTTTTTTCTTTTTTTTTTGGAGATCACCCGATTTTGGGCAGAAAAAAGCTTTAAATTTCGGATTTCGGCCTAAAAATCACTCTGAATTTTGGGGAAGACCTTTTTTTTTAATTTTTTTTAGGAGATCACCTGATTTTGGGCAGAAAAAAGCTTTGAATTTCCGAGCTTTCCGAGACATTCAAGATCAATGAAAATTCGAGTCAAGGTCGTTTGCACACTTCTCTCTCTTTCAAAATAGCCCCACCCCTTTTCGGAATCCTGCGTACGCTACTGTTGGAGTGAGAATGACAGCATTGGCGAATAGGCTAACCTATCATCTTGCAATAGCCTAGTATGGGTTATGAATGGCGGCAGCTGAGAACGTTGAAATACCGTCAAAAAAGGGCAAGGGTCACAATATTTTAACCCTTCCTACCCCGCTCGCTCACAAAATCGCAAAGAAAATGAAGTGGAGGCGTAATTCAGTGCCATTCGAGCCTAAAACTCGGCTAATGCGGTTGACGAATGAGAGAGTAAGGGGCAGTTAGCGAGAAGTTATTGCCTTGGTACTTAGAATCTTAAAGTTGGCTGTACACTTAATTGCAGTGAATGCTTCTGCTTGAAGGCAAAGCTCGCTGCAATGCGGTGTTTACAGGTACTTGGAATTATCATCAACCAGTTACCGGGTACAACAGAATCAAGACAAAAAGTTCAGAACAAGCTAGTTTCAGAATAATCATGCGCCTACGGTTTGTGTTCGATTAATTACTCTTAACTGCCAGCTGATTTAATAAAATCACGTTTGCATGCAAAGTTACTAACAATGAACTCGATTGCAATGTTCGCTAGGCTAGATAGGTTCTGATACTGTAACTTGTAGAAAAATTGTCGTCACTCAATTATTGAATTTTTTTTTTTTTTTTGCAGAGCTATTGTAAGTTTTTTAGTAATTGTTTAGCTAGACTGTACAGCGCAAAGGAGCTGCTTAGGGGCGCCGAGAGCCGAACGTGGGCCCGGGGCCAGCTCAAGTGTGGTTTTGTAAAGTCCAAAATAGACGGAGAAAATGCTGCTAATTGGTCTGAAAAATGATGTGATCTCCAAAAAAAAAAGTTCGCCAAAATTTCAACGGTTTTTCCGGCCAAAAATAAAGCTATTCGCATGCGACTTCGACCGGCCTTTCACCTTTCAATGTCATTTGGATGGGCCCCCTCTCGAGCTCATGGGCCCCCTAAAATCCATGGGCGCCGGGGTCTTTGTCCCCCCCTCTCGGAGGCCCTGGAGCTGCTAACTATAGATGAGTTACAAGCAGGAAGATTTAAGAGTGCTATGAGTAAAGATAAACATCTGCATCAGAACTTTTGCAAAGAGTAGAGCATATGCCAATGTCAGAAAATGTGAAGCAAAAATCATGTTCTGCCGCCATGTTGTCAAACCATTTATCAAATGCCTTAAATAACCTGGTTTTCTTTTTTGTATGAACAATTATATCTACTTCCTTTTTTTAAAATCTAAAAATTGCAGCTTTTTGATTTGTTGCTTTTCCTTTTCTTTACTTCAATACGAACACAAAATAGTGCTGTATATCATTTAATAAAAGTATGTTCTGATTTGTGAATATTTTTTGGACCTCCTAGTCCTAGCTTACGTTTGGCTTTAATCATGACAGTTGACATGCTAAGTTTGAGGCGAAAAAAAAATCAAGAAGTAAATCTCTCGGCTTCATACCTGTACGCACTTATATTGTAATTGTTCAACTAATTGCTTAATTTTGCTAATTTCTGTAGCCCAGCCACAGAGTGTATTTTAGATTATTAAGTGGTGACAAATGACCATTTCTAAATGCCATTATTGCATTTTGTTACTGATAGTATGTTACTGTAGGCCTACAAGAATGCAGCTACAACGGCCTCAGATAAAATGTCTACGTAGCACAGCAAGATTAAATGTGATAGATTTGCAATTCAACCTGCTTCAACACAAATAATGGCTAGACAACACTTATTGAATTTCACAAGCCATTTCATTTATTTTTTAAATTCAATAAAATCAAACTTCCAAAATAATTGCAGTTTTGGTCATAAATTGGGCAGGCCATACGATAGAACCATATAGGACCCTAGGTTCACAGCAAGATGTGTTCAGGGGCGTATTTAGGGGGGTGGGGCTATTGGGCCATGCCTCCCCTTAAGGTAGCAAAGATAGTATAATTTTCATAAAATAATACGCAATATTGCGGCATGTTCCCTCCCTTTGTAACTTGGGCAGAGCGTTTGAGCACAAAAACGGTGGGCAAAGACATTTTTTTTGGCCTTCACGTAATTTTAGGCCAAAAACCGGACCAAATTTGAGTGTAGACCTTTTTTTTTGGTCTTCACCTAATTTTGGGCAGGAAAACGGATTTGGTTTTGGGTTGGAAAATTTTCATTCTGGTCTTCATTATTCTCAAATTTTCTGCCCCCCCCCCCCCCCTTTCGAAAATCCTGCGTACGCTACTGGATGCGTTTAATTGTTCAAACGGGACTCAGAAAAATTCAAACCAGAGGTGGAGTCGAGGACACAAGGCTCGAGGCCAAGGCCAAGGACACAAAAAATCCGAGGCCAAGGCCAAGGACAGCCTTTCCGAGGACAGACCCTCTCGAGGCCAAGGACAGGAATGCTCGTGGCCAAGGCCAAGGACCAAGGACACAGCCGCAAGTGTTCTCAAAAAAAAGGTCTTCCAAAAAGTTTTTCAGGCAATCTCCAATTTATAGGCGTAGCCAGAATTTTTGATTGAAGAGGGCTAAACCACAAATCACATGCAATGACGTCATCAAAAATTTGCCAGTTGTCACTTAACCAGGATTTTGCAAAAGGAGAGGGCTCAAACTAATATAGTTGAAAAGTGCAAATACGTAACTTTGGAAACGTTTTGAGAAAGCCAGTGTAACTCAAACGTATCACAGACGGGCGGGGGCCCCCAGCCGCCGGAGGCTTCGGGAGTCTGGGATTTTTTTGCAATTTTTTGGAAAAAAAGCTATTTTAATGCCATTGAATTACATTTCGCACATGTTTAGAGCCATTTAAAAGCACTTGGTTTTTGACATTTAAAACCCAATTAAAAAAATTAAATTGTTTAATCCTCCTTCTAGTTGCAATTTAAGTCCAAAACACGTTTAACATCTTGCATTTTGGTGTTAAAGTTTAATTGTACGTGATTTGGTCCAGGTAGGGGGAAGTAAGGTGCATTGTCTCGTGCAACATTTTAGCAGTAATGAAAACCCACTCGAAGATTTTCCTTAGAGATTTTTGTTTTGTCATGAAAATAACCAGTTATAGAAGTGCATGTTAGGCCAGGGGGCTCAGGCCCCCTCAACTGAAGTTCAACGATTTGTTCAATCAGCATTTTCCATGGCTAATTTTTTAAAAGTATTTTGTGCGTAAAAACTAGCGAGATGGAGGTGAATTAATTACTCTTGCGAGATGGAGGTGAATTAATTAAAGAAATTGCCCTCGTGTGTGGTTTGAAGGTTCGGGTGGGATGCCAGGATAGGCTATGTGTGAATTCATATGCAGTGGTGGGCAAGTTACTTTCTAAAAGTAACTAGTTATAAGTTACAGTTACTTGGCAAAAAAAGTAACTAAGTTACAGTTACAGTCACAAATTTGAAAAAGTAACTAGTTACAGTTACACTTACAAGTTACAGTTACTTTTAGTTATTAAAAATTTGGACTAAAAACAGGCCTGTCGGCACTTGGTTTCATGGATTGTGGGTTACTGTTTTGCAGTTTAAAGTAAAAGGTTGGGATTTTGGGTTAGGGTTTAGTCTTTGAGTTTTAGGAAGGGTGTCAGGCGGCACTGTAATGTAGCATCGTATCAGTACTGGTACGAGGCAGCTAGGTAACATAGACTCCTGAACACAAAAAATATCTCATACGATACCGGTAATCAATGTGCTTCCAGTATACAACAGTTGGGTAACTTATGGGGGTTATTTAATCTGATATCAAACTCTTAAACCCAAACTCTAAAGCCTGAAAGCTGGTTTGAAAACGTGTTATCGATACCAGAACCTACCAGTTTAAGTGGAGGCAAGAGGACGGTGCAAATCAATGCAGAACAACTGGAAGGTTGCCTGACACCTTTCCTAAAATTCAAAGACTAAACTCTTACCCAAAATCCCAACCTTTTGTTTTAAACTGCAAAACTGTAATCCACAATCCACAAAACCAAAACCGAACTTTAACTGCAAACTCCAAATACGAAACCTGGAAACTTAAACGTTAATCTTAAAGTTGACCCAGAAACTTGATCCAGAACCCCAAACACAATTTTACCATAACAGATGAGATAATCCCTAACCCCTCCGATTCTTCTTGCTACAGCCTCTTGAACTAGGTTGCACTGATTAGAAATGCATTTCACTGAAATTGCAAACTAACAATAATTGCTAGTACTCGTACAGCTGTGCAGTAGGCCTATTCAGCACTGAATCCCCAAACGGTTTCAATCACCAGAAAGCGAAGGTGGAAAACTACCACTGCCTTCACTTTAACCAGCAACCACATGTATAGTCCAGTGAACACAGTGAAGAAAATATGGATAAAAGGTTATGGTTGATCAGACATGCGACTGGGCGTCCTGTGTTGCCAGTGTAATACAATTATTTTGAATGGAATTCATAAAAAATCTGTAATTTGCTTCAAAAAATGTAGTACAAAAAGTAACTGTAACTGTAACTTTTTTTAGGGTTCTAAACTAGTAACTAGTTACAAATATCGTTACATCTGAAAAAAAGTAATGAAGTTACAGTTACAGTTACTAAAAAAGTATCTAGTTACAGTAACTAGTTACAATTGTAACTAGTTACTGCCCACCACTGTTCATATGCTAATGAAACACTAGCCTAATCGGATAGCAGATATGTGAGGTAAGTGCTACCTCACAGTCGTGCTAATGAATTCTTATTGAAAAATAGTACAATAGATGGATACGCTTACTAACCATGTTATTGTCGGGCCGGATTTACATCGCGCTGGGCCCTAGGCACTTTGGAGGTTTTCGCAACATCTTTCTGCCAAATGTAGGTGAAGACCATAAAAAGTTCTCAGATTTGAGCGCAGGACCCTTAGCTGGTACTGCGCCTTATTGTGGTAAATCCGGCCTTGGTTAATGCATTACGTTCATGAAAAGGCTAGATGTGATCCTGAATAGAAACTTTTAGGACAAAAACTATCCATTTCTTCCAGGTTTACGTTTAAATTGGCTGGCAAGAATTGATCTGAGGGGATCCCGGAGCCCCTGGTCTTCAATATTGTTGTTCGCAACTGGTGTAAGCGAAAAATGCTCAAAAGATACTGAAACTGAAGAAACAATAGGCTTTTTTGTCACATTTTTGTCATTGGTGAAATTCCAATTGGAGGGGGGAAGCCCGCTTGGCTTAGCCTATGCTCCAATTGCGGAAAACAAAAAAGGTATTTTCCGTGAGGTTTCTGGCATTTTCCAACAAAATTTCAATGGTTCAAAAAATAGTGCTGATTTTCGAGGACCTAAGGCTTCGAGGCCAAGGTCAAGAACTTGAGGCTTCGAGGCCAAAGTAAAGGACTTCAAAATGTGTCCTCGAGGACTCCACCTCTGATTCAAACAGTGCTCAACATATTTCGTACCTATTTAAGAAGACAAAAAATAAAACCGTCCTCGGCAAAAATTTGGGGCCAATTTTTAAACATGAGGTAGAGATCAAAAAAGCTAGTCTTAGGCCAAAGTAGGATATTTTTCGTTCTAAGATTGTCGGAGACATTATTTATAGCAAACATGGCGTGTAACTAGACAGCACCACTATCACGTGAAACTTTTCCAGACAGGGCTCAAGTTTTCCTACTTGGCTCTCTCCACTGGATACGGCCTTGGTATTGAAGCGGTCTAGGGAACACTGTAATCGAGTGCATTGTTAGTAACTTGCATTTTATTTAAAGGCGGTGAATCATCCAGCCAATTCCGGTGGTTTACAATAGCTAAAATTGAACTATAATTTTTGATAATTTTTGTTTTGATTTTGGGGCTGTGTTTGTGAAGACATTTAACAAATACAAAAAGATGTCCCCCCGAAAAAACTTTTTGGAAACTCTGAGTTTTGATCTTCCCGCCAAAATCACAGTTCTCTAAACTATTAGGCCTATTGTAATCTTATCAAACTATGAGGCCTAACTATCTCTAAACTATTAGGCCTAATAGTTTAGAGATAGTTAGGCCTAATTCAGAATTAGGCCTAAACTATTCAGAAATAAACTATCTCTAAACTATTAGGCCTACCACAGTTCTCTAAACCATTAGGCCTACTGTGGTTTTGGCGGGAAGAACAAAACTCAGAGTTTCCAAAAACTTTTTTCGGGGGGACATCTTTTTGTATTTGTTGAATATCTTTGCAACCGCAGTCCCGAAATTAAAACAAAAAGTATCAAAAATTAAAGTTCAGTTTTAGCTATTGTAAACCACCGGAATTGGCTGGATGATTCACCGCCTTTAATCAGTTTGCAGTTAAGAGTAATTAATCGAACACAAACCGTAGGCGCATGATTATTCTAAAACTAGCTTGTTCTGAACTTTTTGTCTTGATTCTGTTGTACCCGGTAACTGGTTGATGATAATTCCAAGTACCTGTAAACACCGCATTGCAGCGAGCTTTGCCTTCAAGCAGAAGCATTCACTGCAATTAAGTGTACAGCCAACTTTAAGATTCTAAGTACCAAGGCAATAACTTCTCGCTAACTGCCCCTTACTCTCTCATTCGTCAACCGCATTAGCCGAGTTTTAGGCTCGAATGGCACTGAATTACGCCTCCACTTCATTTTCTTTGCGATTTTGTGAGCGAGCGGGGTAGGAAGGGTTAAAATATTGTGACCCTTGCCCTTTTTTGACGGTATTTCAACGTTCTCAGCTGCCGCCATTCATAACCCATACTAGAGATGGCGCGGATAACAAAAAATGCATCCGCATGCTGCGCTGCGTCCGCAAACTTTGTCCGCATGCTGCACCGCACCGCATTCAAACACAACTAACTTCACGCTGCACCGCGCCGCACCGCAAGTTAAGTATCTTTTAAATTTCCACTAACATCAGAAAAAAATTAACTCTCTAGCTTATGACATATAAAAAAATTGATTTTAGGGGTATTATTTTGAAGAGTTTGCAAAAGGGTCGCTTTCTCAAACCATGTCAAAAAATTTGTTTTTTAAACATCTGCCAATATAAAAAAAAAAGTAATGCCCTAGCTTGAGTCGTTCAAAAAACTAATTTCTGGGGAGTCCATTTGGGGGCCCCTGGGGGATGGGTGATACCTCCATACTATGTCAAACTATTTGTTGCTTAAATATCTACCAATAAAAACAAAAAACTATCACCCTAGCTTGAGCAATTAAAAAAATAGTTTTTTAGGGCCCCATTTTGGGGGGTTCTGGGGAGAAGCCTCAAAAAAATTCAGGAGACAAACTAGCGTTTGCAGCCCAACAAATTTACACAAAAATTAGATATCGATGTTGTATTGTTTAGGAGAAGAAGAGTGCACAAAATTTAGAAAGCAAAAAATGGACAAAGAAAAAAAAATTAATGCGGCTAAAAGTGTAGGTAGAGATGAAAGAGTATCTTACAACATATAACCATGTGAAATATTTTTGCCGTACTTAAGCCGTTTTTGAACAAGACCGCTTTTTATTCCAAACTTTTGAAGTAGTTTTCAGGTCCTAAACCTGAAGCAGAGGTGGAGTCGAGGACACAAGGCTCGAGGCCAAGGCCAAGGACACAAAAAAAATCCGAGGCCAAGGCCAAGGCCAAGGACAGCCTTTCCGAGGACAGGCACTCTCGAGGCCAAGGACAGGAATGCTCGAGGCCAAGGCCAAGGACCAAGGACACAAGCGCAAGTGCTCTCCAAAAAAAAAAAAGGTCTTCACATAAATTTTTCAAGCGATCTCCACGAAAAAACGTTTTCCAAAAAATTTTTCAAGCGCTCCCCGAAATTTTAACAATTCAAAAAATAGTGCTGTCCTCGAGCCGAGGACAGGCCAATTTTTGAGGACTTGAGGCCTCGAGGCCAAGGCCAAGGACTTCAAAATCTGTCCTCGAGGCCAAGAACGTCCTCGAGGACTCCACCTCTTACCTGAACTTACGGGACTCATTGCCTTAAAATTTGGCACACACAAATAACTTATGAATCTCAAACTGCTGTCAAAATTTCATGTAGCTATACCAAACTATTATCGAGTTATAAGTAAAAGTCTGAAACTTTGCACTCGTTAACTTTGAAAACAGCCGAGTAAAAACTAAAAAACATGCGATGTGAGATCAGTCGTTTCAATTATAGGCTTTCAGGTTTAATCTGCCTTGTGTGTGCTTGCTATCAGTTTTTCTGCACTATGTTTTGGCAATCAAAAACAATCTACCCAGTTCCAGTCTACCTGATAATTTCATGCAACTACTGTACTAATCCTGAACCAGTAGCTCAATTAATGAAATATAAGGTATCACGTGCTCTGCATGCTATCAAAAGCTACTACACTTGTATGAAACTACCCTATGTATTAATACCTTTGCCGTTTACAAGTGTGTTGGATTGTGGAATAAATTTTGCTATTACGTACCGGTAGGCTATTTTGCCATTGGAAATAAGTGTTGCCTAGTCTTCGTACTCTACTACATACAGACATATGTCTACCAGATCTGAGATAGGCTCCAGACATAGGACCAAAAGCCTAATTCTTGATGCCATGACCTGTTGACGAATAGGCTATACTGAACTAACTCTTTCACTCTGAAATACAAGCGCATGTGTAGTAGAAACTGTTGTCTAGCCTTGGGCTTGTATAAGCCTGCTGCGTACAGGGAGGGTGTGTCGCTAGGCTTTGTTTTGTGCCTCTACTCTGATGATTGTTTCCAACAAATCTGTTTCTTCTACTTTTGTTTGCCTTTGTTTCATCTTCTCACCGACAGGGGTGCCGAAACCCGAGGGAGGGGGGATGGGGAGATATATCCTCCCAATAATTTGACTGTATCCCCCCCAATAATTTGAGTATAGTCTGCATCTGCATCCCCCCAATAATTTGACTTTGGTGTGCATTTGAGCGCAGGTCTCCACTAGAATTTGGGGAAAAAAGTTTTCTTTCTTTAGGTGAAAACCATTTTTTTCGGTCTTCACTTTATTTGCTCACCTGAAAAAAATCGTGGTCGAGGTTCGTCCCCCCAAAATTGAAAATAGGGCAAAACTGGGGTAAAATTGCAAGTTATTCCCCCCAATGCTCAACGAAGATCGGCACCCCTGCTCACCCAACGTCCTAAACCTTTTCTAGTCTAACCTACCAAAACCAAAATCTTTTTGTTGGTGTCAAAAAATAAACACGTTCAGCCAATGAAAACTAAGTTTCTTGTTGCCAAAATAGCCGACTCTAGGATGCTCCGAATTCTGAAAAAATAAACTTGATCTGAAGGCACCTTTTTCTGTTTTAGTAGCATGCATTGTCTTCAATTCTTACGGTATAATAGTTACATCCAGACTAACCATTGTTGTTCATAAAGAGAAAATCACCAACAATAATTGTAAAAAAAATGTAAAAAAATTTTAGTACGCGGCGCTGCGCTGATGCTGTGACGTAATGCAGATTTTAGTTGCCACGCTGCGCGGCGCGGTGCACCAACAACAGCGCGCGGCCGCGTACGCTGCGCTGTTGCCATCTCTAACCCATACTAGGCTATTGCACGATGATACGTTAGCCTATTCGCCAATGCTGTCATTCTCACTCCAACATTTCGCTTTACGCATTTTCAGAGACATAATATCAATAACAAACCATTTTCAAGTTCGTTAGAGTCCTAGGCTATCCACCAGCAAAAATTCAACAAAAATAATTCAACCTACCCCAACATTGCTTCATAAGAAACAACGTATTTTGATCAGAAATTTAACCGAAAATTTGAACATTACTCATGCGTGACGAGAACAATTAACAATGCTAGTCGGCCATCCCTGTTAAGTATATCTCTGGTTATATACCATGGTTTACCGGTACCGGTAGCCTAGGTTTATCCTTCAAGTCGTAGACCTACGAGCATATCTAACTAACGGTACCGATAATGCCGCCTGTACCAGTTAGCTGGGCTGGATGGGTACTGGTACCGGTAGTCGTTAATTTTGTACCGGTACCAGCAGGGGCGTATTTAGGGGGGAGGCATTGTGCCATGGCCCCCCCTTTGGATCGCCAGGATTGTAAAATTGCATAGAAAAGTAAGCAAAATTGAGGCATGCCCCCCCCTTTGCAAGTTGGGAACAAGGTTTGATCACACAAAGGGTATGTTCTATGCGTTTCTTCTTGGCTTTGGGCTAAAAATCGGACTAAATTTGAGTGAAGACCTTTTTTTTTTGTTTTTTGCTCTTCACCTAATTTTGGGCGAAAAATCGCACTAAATTGGGGTGGAAAAATTTCTGATTCAGATCTTTGTTCTTCTCAAATTCTCTGGCCCGACCTTTTCAAAATCCTGCGTACGCTAATGGTAAAAACACTATCAACAGATTCAAAACTAGCCAGTTGGTGAGTTATTTTATATTCTGAAAAAAAACAAAAAAACGACACCATGTTAGTTTAAGACAAAACAGCAAAAGTTGCTCAGCCAAAAGAACCACTGGACTGATACAATAGCTTCTGCTATGCTGCACAGAATAAAAAGTTTTGTTTTAAAAGCTAGATGTCGTGGGGCTAGGCCTACTGCTTTGGTGAATTCAATATAATGAAGTTCTGAGATCAAGCAAAGCTAGGAAAAATTACTGTAGGATTTACAGCCTTAGCTGTCTAGATCCAAATTAACCTGGCTAGCCTAGGGCTATCCCGAATCTAACTTTGCTAACCTATTCTTTGTACTGATAAATAGGCGCTAAACCATACAAATATACTGTTTACATTATTTTCTAGCAAACTGCGATCGTAAAAATCCGATCAGTGATTTAGTAGGTTATCTTACAACAGCCTGCAAGCAAGTGATGTTGCGCAACTGCTCGCGAAGATTGCGACCGGTTGCAACCTTTCGCAAGCTGTCGATGACGTCAAATTTTGGTTGCTTCGCGTCCAGTCTAAACGCACCTTAAGCTGAAATCATTGGTGTAAAAAGTACTCGAAAAGTGTTATCAAGTAAACGTTTTGTTACTTGAACGAAAAACTAGTTGAAGTGAAGTACTAAGTATTGACTGAAAAAAGTATTTTTGAATAAAAGTAAAAAAGTAGTCGTTTAAAAAATACTCAAATACGAGTATTTCTGAAAGTATATCAGCAATTTAATCAAATTATATTCAATCGGCAAACTGACACCTAGTCGACTACCTTCACATCACTGCCACATAATGCTTTGTCTTCTAACCCCACACTCTCTCAAGAAGTCATGAATTATTAATTCATGCAGGTTTTTGTTATTATACTCAAATCAAAAACAACAACAGCAAAACTTTGGGATTTGAAAATCATGTTACGAAGAATTTACTTGCAATCATCATTGCATAAAATCTTTGCTAACTTAACTTAATTGAACAATTGCCGTAGAAAACTCGGCTGCTTTCACGAATTTGTGGTTTAAATTTAAAATTATAGTATTTATTACTGTTCTGAATCAAAATGCTACTTAAGTAGCGATACTTCGCGCTAAAAGACGTAAGCAAATGAAAGCAGAAAGTATCCAAAAATTTAATTACTATTAAAAGCAGGGTGTCGAACCGTTTCAGATATCGGTTCGGGTTCAGGTTTAGCTCCTGCTCAAAATATTTTAGCGGTTCAGGTTTGGTTCGGGTTCACTTGAGCACCATTTTCGAGGTTCAGGTTTGGTTCAGGTTCACTCAAGTAAAATATTACTGGTTCAGGTTCACTCAAGTAAAATATTACTGGTTCAGGTTCGGTTCGGGTTCATTGACTTAAAATTTAACTGTCGTTACTCGTTTCGTCCAGAAAAAAAAAGGAGAAATTGCTGATTCTGTTGATGATCACCACTGCTCTTATTGTGCGTGTACCAGCGCCAGCGGCATCCGGATATGGAAAAATATATTCTTACTTTTGTTAGGGGTTCAGGTTCGGTTCGGGTTCACTTGAGCACAATTTTGAGGGTTCAGGTTTGGTTCAGGTTCACTGAAGTAAAATTTTGCTGGTTCAGGTTTGGTTCGGGTTCACCAAAATGAAACGGTTCATTCGGGTTTACGGTTCGGGTTCAGGTTCGGTTCGACACCCTGATTAAAAGTGCTCGCTATCGAAAAATTCTACTTGAATAGGCTGCTTAAGTAGAGCTACTTTCGTTACTTTGCACCTCTGGCTTTAATTATTTTTTTAAGGCTCCAATACAGGAGCTATTTATAGCTCGTTTTTATGGGTGTGGTGGTGGTGTATATCGTTTTAATACTGTTTTTTTTTTGAATTTTCCGAAAAAATTATGATATCCCGTATCAAACAAATAACCGTCCTCTATTCAGCTATTGAGTTAGGGTAGAGCCAAAGAAACATTTCATCATTGGAAAAACCACGCTCGCGTCGCTTCTTCTTTTGTTTTACTCGGCAGTTTTCCCACAGTAAAAACTGCGAAGTTTCAAACTTTTACTTACAGCTTCAGAACGGTTAGTTCTAGGTTCATGAAATTTAGACAGCAGTTTGAAATTAATCAGGTGTTTGTTTGTACCAAATTTCGAGGAAATAGATCACGTTCCTTTGGTTTTAGAGCCCGAAAACCGCCCCAAAGGTTTGGTGAAAAGACGAGAAATCTTTTTTGGTTCAGAAATTTGATGGCCAAACGAAATGCTGCAAACTTCACCAAAGCGAATTTTGCTGAAAAGTAATAAAATGCTCACCGTGTTTGCCGTTAAACTGCAAAGAAGAAGAAAGCATATTGCATTAATTATAGAGAATCATTAACTATTTCGACAGATCAAGAAATGCTTAGAAGTGCCAGTTGACAAAGATAGCAATACTAGGATTTTTTCACTTTTGGAAGATGTTAAAATTTTACGTTACTTGTAGAAATATACGTTTACCCACCAAACACCTCGAGGGCGATTTTTGGCACTTGAAAAGTTGAAGTATAGAAAAAGTTTGTTGTTTTTTATTGATTCAAAAATATAAATAAATGTATTTATTAACCACTAACGCAGGGTACCTATAACATCTCCCTAAGAAATTTGAGCAAGCATTTTTAACGCTTGTTGGGTGAGACCGTTCCGTTATAGCATTTTATTTTGGCAAGTTTTTCGTTCATTAGCATCTTTTAGCTAGCGAAAATGATCTTAACGAGCTCGCAAAGTTTAACGAAAACAAGCTGTAATGTAAGCTCTATTTTCTTCAAAATTTTAATAACGCCACTGCTTGGACTCCCTATAGATATGTTACTGCGTTGAAACTTCAATTTTGGATTTGTCAATGATGAAAAACGTTATTGTAGTCTCCAATCCGCGCAGAACGCTATATAGCCCTATGCTTGATGCAATGAATCATCGCAGTATTGCAAGTATCCATAATCCATACATAACTGACGGTGAATGCATGAAATTGCTTTTCCATACGCTGCATTTTCATCAATTTGTCAAGAATCATTGAAAAATTGAAGAAAATGCTGGGTATGGAAAAACATAAGCTGGAGGTTATTTTTCTAAAATCAAATAAATCAACTGTTTCCTGTTCGTGAATCGCAATTGTCAGATTCGAGTATGGACGTCAACAACTATAAAAGAAAAATCTTTCAGAGAATATGTAAGTGAGTGCGTTTTTCTTCCAAAAAATACCAACAGCTGTTTTTCTCTTCTATTTATAGACCTCGCATTTCTTCAAAATTGAACGAAGGAAAGACCAATATTGCGTTATTAGGCTTAATAGCTCGTATTACAAAAATGGTAACTTAACGTACTGTTTGTAGATTCCTATTATATTTTTTTTTTGCTCCGTTGCTGCCTCTGTTTGTACTATAAAACCGTATAATTTTGTTTTAGGTGTAATGTATAGGTCCACTGCTGTATTGACAATTTTATTTATTTTTGTATTAATTTTGCAGGATAACGTTCTGTACGCCCTATATAGTTCAGAAGTTATTGACTTAATATCACAAAAACTTTCTTCTTAAAATGTTAGCAACTACAAGTTTGGCTACTGTGCTTTTGTTCTTGCAGCTTTATGGATTTTTGGAAGTTAATGCTGCGGGCCCAGGTAGGATTCAAGTTTTACTGCAGGCTTAATAGCTCGTTAATTAAATTTACATAAAACTACAGTATAAAGTAATAATTGGTTCATTACGTACGATCTTTTGTTTTTATACGAACAGTTTCATGAAAACATCAGGTGTATTTTGGATCAAAATTTAATTGCAAATTACGAACAACGCCAGCAGACGAGCTCTCTGTTTGTTTTATTTTTTGTTGAGATCTCTGATGCCATGCAATCTCAGCATGAAAAAAAGTACTCAACGCGAGCCAAAATTAATTTTAGTACCGAATCGGAACAAATAACTAGGTTTATGCAACTAATTACACTGTAACCAGAGCCCAGCGAACTGCACTGTTTAGTTTTGTCGCAAGAAAAAAATTGCTTTCTAGTTTTAGAAAAAAACTTTTTCTAGTTTAAAAAGGCACTCATGTCAAGTTTTTCACTCTTGACCAAAATGTTGGGATAAGCCTAAAATCTATCTAAATTTCATTCTCACCAAGTTTGGACTTTCTACTACGCCTTTCTGTTTTCAAGATATCGCAGTTCAAGTTAACAATTTTCTTCTTACTTCAGTGTTGCCATTTTGTCAGTATTGTGACAGAAGATTAATCTTGGGAAAGATGGCAAACATTTATTGAAAAGCAGCTAATTTTTAAGTTCTAAACCTTTCCTTTTTTACTGTACAATAACTCTGACGCGCATAGGCGTAGCCAATAACAAAACCTATTGTTTCTTCAGATTCAGTTTCTCTTAGCATTTCCGCGTACAATAGTACAAGCGTTCAACAGTAATTAAGAACAGGTTTGAAAAAATTATAATTGTAATTGACAAAATTGTAATTAATTACACGATTTCGTTGTAATTGTAATTGTACTTGTAATTGAAAAATTTTCTGCCTGTTTTTACTTACAATTACTTTATTATTCACTAAGATAGATGATAACAAAAAGTGTTTGAACAATTATCAATTTTCCTCCAGTTGCAAATCGACATCGATATATTCTAACGGTTGGAATCACATCTGACGTCACAAACCAAACATCAAAGTAATTAGAGATAGTTAGAGTTAGTTTTTCAGATAGGGTAATCATATTCATAACCTAAACTTAGCACCTACTCTAATCATAACTAGTACTAACATGGGCGTAGCTAGGATTTTTGATTGGAGGGGGCCCAAAACACAAATCACATGCAACGACGTCATCAGAAATTTTCAAAAAGAGAAACGTTTTATGGAACAAATGATATCGTCAAATGGAAGATTAAAAGCCCTGCCCTGGTTTGGCACTTAAACAGAATTTTGCTGAAGGAAGAAGGTTGAAAGAAAAGTTAAAAAGCGGAAATGTCTAAGTTTGGAAGACGTGTAGGGTAAATTAGTGTAACTCAAACGCATCACAGACGGGGGTCTGGTGGCGGAACCCTCCCGCTAGGCGATTTTTAGTAACTTTTTGGAAAAAAGCTATGTTAATGCCATTGGATCGCATTTTGCAGGTGTTTAGAGCCATTTGAAAGAACTAGATTTTTAACATTTGAAAGCCAGTTGAAAAAATTGAATTGTTCATTTCTCGTTTTCCTAGCAATTTAAGTCTAAAAAACGGTTAAAATCTTGAATTTTGATTTTAAAATTTTGTAAGTGATTTAGCCCAGGCAGGGGAAAGTAAGGTGCACTACCTCCTGCAATATTTTAGCAGTAACTATAATAATCCACTCGAAGATTTGCCTTAGAGATTTTTGTTTTGTCATGAAAATGACCATCGGCCAGCGGGCCCTGGTCCACTCAGCTCAAATTCAGTAATTTGTTTAATGAGCATTTTCCTTAGCTTTTTTTTTCAAAAGTATTTTTTGGCGTAGAAACTGGCTAGTTGGAGGTGAATTGTTATTGAAAAATGGCACAATAGATGGTAATACCGACTAACCATATTATTGCTTGGACCGGATTTTTGCAACATTTTTCTGCCAAATATAGGTGAAGACCAAAAGATGTCTTACCATCTGAACGCGGGGCCCCTGGCACTGTGTCATATGGTAAATCCGGCCCTAGTTATTGCATTACGCTCATAAAAAGATTAGATGAGGGCATGGGGTAGCAACTTAAAAGACAATAACCCTTAATTTCACCCGGGTTATACATTAAAATTGGTTGGCAAAAACTGGATTTAGGGGGCCCGGGCTCCCTGGTTGTCAATATTATTGTTAATTACGGTTGTAAGCGTGCACTGTTCACGCGAAAATGCTATAAAAAGAAACTGAACCTTGAAGAAACATGGCTTTTTTGTCACATTTTTATCATGGGTGGCATTGCGATTGGGGGAGGCGGGTTCCCCCCCTGGCTACGCCTATGAGCACTAACTCTAAGCCAAAAACTAGCCTAAAAGTGTATTGGCCTATGACGTCAGATTTGGCTGTAACCGGAGGTAAGTAACCATTGCAAACTTCAATGCTCTTTGTGATATTAAGATTTTGTGTGCTTTTTTTGCTTGTTTGCCCTTGTGTGCGTGTTAAAGCGACACTAATGGTTATATTTTGCATGATCATGCTAAATAATTTTGTGATATTTTTGGTAAAAGTTAAAATAGTGTTAAACATAGGTGGGCACAAGTCCGTGAATCGTTAATCCGTAAATAACGAAGCTAACTTTTTCATTAACTCGTTAATCCGTCAAAAAGTTTTTTCATGTTAACGGACTAAATTAACTTCCGCTAAGTTCTGTTAACGGACTAAATTAACTTCTGTTAAGTTCTGCTAACTTCCGTTCAGGTTTTTATCGTTAATATCTTGCACCATTCATTCATCGTACCGGTACAAACCAGTTTACACTGGTAACACTTGTTGCGTATTAGCACGAGTTTTACAGAAGAGAGCGAAGAAAAGAGCTCTTTTTTGTGGAAAATAATAAGCTGCAGCCTCGTAGGTCTATTAATTATCGATGTTCACAATTTCCATAGATTTTCCGATCGCAGCTTCGTAAGTGCATTTGAACTTATTTTTATCTTAAAATTAGATTAGATCGTAAAATGTAACTTCCAAAACACAAAAAGACCACCACAGCAATAAAAATTTCCTAACAATCAGCTCAACAGCGTCAATACGTGCTGTAGAAGTGAGTGAATAAAAAGAAATGTAAATTACACGCAAAATGTTAACGAATTAACGGACTTTATCAACTTCCGTTAATTAAAGCTGAAAATAACGGATTAACGTTAACGGAGGTGTAAAGTTTGTTAACGGACTAGTGGTTAACGAAGCTAACGTTTTGCATTAACTTGCCCACTTATGGTGTTAAATAATAGTTATAACTTGAAGTGGTAACGTACACAATTTCAACCTTTTTACGATTTTTAATACTGTTGAAACTTATTTTTATTGCACAAATAATTGCGGTATGATACCATGGTTTAGCTAAAGACAGAATGCTGCTGGAAGCGATATGAATTCAGTAACGTACTTGACAATTGCTTACAAACGAAATTATGTATGGCAAAAATTAAAGTTAAACAAAGATCAATGGAAGAACAAGTAAAGAGAAATGGGGCTTTGATAGTTCTAGTGTAGAAATACAAAACAAATCAACAGTGTTGACATAAGCAAAACTCGAGGCTTCGTACAAGTAAATTGGTTGCGATGTTTTGAGAATCTCTTCATTGTGATTGTAATTGAATTACAATTACTTGAACTAGAACAGTTGTAATTGTAATTGCAATTGACAATTTTAGGTTATAATTGTAATTGTAATTAAAGAAAAAACAAGTAATTTTTCCAACCCTGATTAAGAATAGTATTAATATTGACGACCAGGGCCCGCGGGCCTCTCAATTCAATTTTTTGCCAACCATTTTAAGTGTATAATCCGAAAAAAATAGCTAATATTAAAGGCGGTGAAACATTCAGCCGATTACGGTGGTTTATAATAGCTAAAATTGACCGATAATTTTTGATATTTTTTGTTTTAATTTTGAGGCTTCGGTTGCAAAAATATTCAACAAGTACAAAAAGATATCCCCCGAAAAAAGTTTTTGGAAACTGAGTTTTGTTCTTCCCGCCAAATCCACAGTAGGTCTAATAGTTTAGGGTACTGTAGTTTTGGCGGGAAGAACAAAACTCAGAGTTTCCAAAAACTTTTTTCGAGGGATATTTTTTTGTGTTTGTTGAATATCTTTGCAACGTCATCCCCAAAATTAAAATTAACACTATCAAAAATTATAGTTCAATTTTAACTGTTGTAAATCACCAGAATTGGCTGGATGATTCACCGCCTTTAAGGATTTTTGCATTGGCGGGCAAGTTAATGCAAAACGTTAGCTTCGTTAACCACTAGTCCGCTAGCAAACTTCATACCTTAGTTAAAGTTAATTCGTTATTTTCAGCTAAAACTAACGGAAGTTAATGAAGTCCGTTAATCCGTTAACATTTTGAGTATAATTTACATTTCTTTTTTTATTCACTCGCTTCTAGAACACGCGAAATGACACTGTTGAGCTGATTGCAAAGAAAAATTTATTGCTATGGTGGTCTTTTGTGTTTTGGAAGTTACATTTTACAGTCTAACATATAATGTCAAGATAATAAAATGCTCATATGCAGTAACGAAGCTGCGATCGGAAAATCTTTGGAGGTTGCCATCAGCAATAATTAATAGACCTATGAGGCTGTAGCTTATTATTTGCCACAAAAAGCAATAGATGTACTCGTTAATTGTTTGCAGGGGGACCGCGAGCCAAACGTGGGCCCGGGGTCAGCTCAAATATTGGGCTCCTCCGGCTTCGTGAACTCCAAAAAAGAAGAGGAAAATGCCACAATTTTCTCCGGATTTTGATATGATCTCAAAAAAAGAAAAAAAGGTCTTCGATGTTCCACAAATTAATTTGTCAGTGTCATTTCCATGGTCCCCCTGAAACCCATGGGTCCTCTAAACTCTATGAGCTCCGGGCTCATTGTCTCCCTCTGCCCCCCCTCACGAGGGCCCTGCCTAAAGGCTACTAGCGCGGAAGCCCAGGTAAAAGCCATTTTTTCGCATTGCTTGTTTTTAAATAGTCGCCGTTTTGGTGGCTCTTCCCTGGGCTTCCGCGCTGGTAACTTTTGGCATGGGCGTATTCTATGAGTGTTCAAGGTGTTCAGTGAACACCCAGCACTCGCTGCGAAGCACCGATGTAATTATTAACCAATATGCATTTTGTTCTACGTTTATTACTATTTTTATTTGGCACATTGTCTCTGTTTTATTTTCCTTGCACTTTCAAA
Organism: Trididemnum nubilum; assembly: GCA_963965965.1. Classification (NCBI taxonomy): domain Eukaryota; kingdom Metazoa; phylum Chordata; class Ascidiacea; order Aplousobranchia; family Didemnidae; genus Trididemnum; species Trididemnum nubilum. The sequence goes on from OZ014470.1 coordinate 23,671,839, forward strand.
ATAAATAAATTGATTCGCTGCGTAGTTTCGCTTGAGTGACTTTTTACTTATCGTAAACTGCCTGTCTGCCTTTTTCGTACGGCGAAGGTGTTCAATGTTGAATTTAAACACCCTTGTTGAAATCAAGAGACTAAAATGAAAAAGATAGAAGTGCGCAAAGAATTGCATGTAAAAGATGCGACCAAGGTGTTCACACTAGCATGTTGAACACCCTTGCAGCTTAAAACATTTAAAAGCAAATCCAGCTATCACGCAGCAAGGTTATCGTTAGTGCAAAATTTATTAATCTAAAATTTAAATAAAATTGTCTTAAAAATCAAAAGATTATGCTTTGATTGATCTCACAAAGTTAACTAAATCAACTAACTTACAGAAATATAATTTTGTTTGACTGGAAAAACGCTAAGAAGCCCTTACCAGCTTTTCGTCAATACACAGCACTGTAAATTGATCGCAAATTCGCAGTATTATTTTTTATTTTTGTTACATTGTAATAAATTCATGCAAATAAAATGGAAATCTGTTTCTTGAGTTTTCAGATTAAAACAAACATGCAATCAATGCAAATGCACAAATTACAAATCAACGAAACACCAAACCCGAAAATTAACGAACCAAAACTCACATCAGGGATGTGGAAGCGGCAATTTTTGAATCGCTTCCGCTCCCAGCTTGATCGCTTACGCTTCCAATACTTGATGACATAATTTTTGCTCTAAAATTTTTATCTTGAAAATTTTTGACAAAGCTTTTTCCAGATATGTCAAAATTAAACGTAAATTTTACAATTGCATCGTCATAAAGCGATAGGATAGGGGTCGGCAACCATTTTTGCACTGCGATCGAAGCATTTCATCCGGAATAGTATACGGTACGGACCGGTAACAAACTCCTTGCCGCCCGGTGGTTGCCGACCACTGCACTAAGGTGTTTGCTGTCACTTTCAGTACTTCGGTATTTGTTTCAGCGATTTTTTTATAATGCAAAGTTGCAGTATTTGAAAGCTATAACATTTGGCTGCAGTTTGATTTCTTATTTGTGACCAAAGATAGACCTGATTTTCATGTGATGCTGATAAATTGACTAATGACTATCGTACTGAAAATACTCATTTAGCATGTGGAGACTTTGTAGTTTCCTTGAAAATAAGCTAATTTTTTTGTGCAGCAGTGTGTTGTTTTGCCTGAAAAAAAACAAAAAAAACGCAATTAGTTTTCTGATGAGTTCATCCGTAGCCACGGTTCATCTCGCTTTTTCAAATACCGCGCGGTACCTTCCACTTTTTATCGATTAGAATGAGCCATTCAGGCGAAAATTTTGCAAAGTGAACACCCAATGAATTTGATCACGAGACGCCACTGCTTTTAGGCCAGATGGTACGTAAACGATTAAACATTGTGGAAACTGTTAGATAAAGACGGCTGCTTACTTAGTGCCACGACACTATTGCTCTATATAAGTCTCTGTGCTTTCACGCTACAACAGCATCCAAAATTAACTATTTAAGCTATGGCTCTCAAAATACTCTAATTTCTAGACCAGGCGCATAGCCAGAAATTCGCAATGAGGGGGCTGATCTGGGGGCGGAACCCCCAGCCGCCGGAGGCAAATGGGGGTCTGGGGGCAGGTCCGGCGCCAAAATAGCGTGACTGGGGGGCCAGAAATAAATTTTGGGGGGCACGAGAAGTTAATTTATGTGAATTCGAGAGGGGCACAATGGCACGAGAAATTTATCCCAGTCTGGATCAAATGATCAAGGTGAAGACCTTAGATTGAAAGAAATTTTCCGGCCGAAAATAGATAATCTCAAAAAAAAAAAAAAAGGTCTTCACTGATTTTGCGAGGAATTTTTCGGCCGAAATCGGAAATTCAGGCGGTTTTTCCGGGCGAAAACAGGTGATCTCCAAACAATAAAAAAAGGTCTTCATCCGAAAAACGTCATGAAATCCGATGTCAGTCCACAAAAAACACCAATTTGGGACTCCATTTGCACTCCAGTAGCCCCGAGCCTGTTAATTTCTTCGGGGCACTGTCCTCGCTTTGGGGGGCACAATTTTCGTTTGGGGGAGCACAAGCAGTCATTTGGGGGGCACGGCCCCGGTATGCCCCCCGTGGCGCCGGGTCTGTCTGGGGGCATGGCCCCCAGCGCTCGAAAATTTTGAATTTTTTTGCAAAAATAATTTAATTTTAAGGCTATTTTGATACACAGATAATGCTTTAAAACATGATTTAGAAATTGGCAGGGCAAGCATGGTTAAACTGGTTGCATTAATGGGATATTTGGGAGGTGGCTGATGGTAAAATTTTATTTCTCGTAGTTAGATGCTGGGGAAACTATAAAATCGTATAGTCCAATAAAACTCACATGGAGTAATCTATTTTGTCGACAGTTTATAGAGAAAAATAATTGGGAAGGGGGGGCTAATGAAAAGAGATTTGAGAAGAATGTTTGGTAATTAACAAATACTAAATAGCCCTCCCCCCTATTTCGAAGTTTATAGTATGTTTCTTGATGACACCTATGTTTAGCATTTTTACACTAGCGATCGAATTTGCTTGCTTATTTTTGGCCATTTTTCAAAGTTTTTGTGTATTTTTGAGAATTATTTTTGACAAATTAGCCCCCCCCTGAATATATGCTTCAAAAGATGCTTTAAATCACTATTTGAATCCATTCCAGAGCATAAAGCAGTCTCAGAAGTGCTAAAAACGTGGTGTTTTTCTTATTCTGCATTTTGGTCGACATGCCAATGGGGGGCTATAGCCCTCCGCCCCACCTGGCTACGCTACTGTTCTAGACAGTGTCTGAATCCAACCTACCCCAAAGCTTAATCTTGACTCTTAAAAAAGTAACCAAGAAATGCGTATGAATATTCGTCATTCATTCTCGTTTTAGTCCTATCACTAACCACTGTACAGTAGGCTTAAGTAGATTTAACGTTTTGAAACTATCTGCGATCCGGGGATGCAAACACTTCCAAGTTTTTGGATGACATTAACATTCAGCTCAAAACAAACACTGTTTTTATAGCAATATTTTAGTACCGGTACCCAGGGCCTGCGAGAGGGGGGTTCAGGGGTATATCGTACCCGGGCCTAGGGGGGCCCGGGCTCAAGAGACCCGGAAGAGTTTAGGTTTCGGCGTTAAGTTTTGGTATCGCACCATCAGCAAAAATCACCGTAATCAAACTTGCCATAAGCAAAAATATCAGTCAGCCTATTCAGTACTGGTAATTGGTTGCTATTTTTCCTACGCATCCTTTAGGCCATCCAATAGTGGCCGATTTGATTAAAAAAAGAGGAAAATGTATCAAAAGCCATACACTTGCACCGAAATTAGGGTTTTGTTACATTTCACTGACTTGAGAGTCCTACATCTACGATATAACAATGTATGAGGGTCCACATTTTCAAAGATTCAAAAGCATTTCAGCCTAAGAGAGTGGAGTCAAAGTTGACATACTATACTACTATCATTAAGTAACTCACTCTATCTGTATGAGTTTGATAGGTATTTGGGTTTGTGAAGTCTATGATTGCAGATGACTTCTTAAAACTTTTATCAGTAAAATATTTGGATTTGCAGTATTAAAGTCATTATATTGTATAATGTTGTGTCAATGTCATCATACCCCACTTCACATACTTTCTTTCATGTATTCACGTTTTCTGCTTGTCAATTTAAGTGAAGCAAGTTTGGTGTTGGGATGTTGATCAAATGCTGTATTTTACCCTCACGAAATATAAAAAGTAGTAAAGCTTCCGGGGCTCCGCCCCGTACCCCACTGGGGGAGCTCACAGCGCTCCCCCAAACCCCCTAGCTGGATTTAAACCAATTTTATGTCCAGTTGTGTTTTTCATAGGTCCTAACTGTATGCGAATATCGTTATCCCCTGACTTTTAAATGAATATCTACACTTATTCGACAAAAAAGGATTTAACGGCATGGGTGCTGATAAGGCTTGGGGGGCCCAGTAAGATTTGGGGGCCCGGTATCGACCTTCGTACCCCCTGCAAAATTTTCTCTTGGAGGCTCTGACGGTACCTACATTCTGTTCTTTCAATGGCCTAGGGTTTGATTACATCGATTCCGCCGATGACGATTACAAATACGCACCCTTGTAATCGATTTTCCATTGCGATTATTTCACCTTTAATCATCGCTATTACGATTACATTGCTTCGCCGAAATTTAAAAACAATTTTTTGCAACAGCACTTGCGACGTCGGAATCTATCCTGCATTTCAGCTGCAATCTACCCTGTAATTCTGTTTCGCAGTATCATCATTATTACGCTGTTATTGGTAACTGCAATCATGCATGTCTTGCACTTGCATTCTGTTCTGTAGTTGGTCAACGGTGCCACTCCCATAATACAGTTTGTGCACTTATATACGATTACTTGAAAATTGCGTAATCGATTACATTTTAGTGATTGTAGATTACGACAATAATCGAGATCGTTTCTGCTATAGGTTAGGCAAACCAGCTATCCTTGTCCACTTTCCTTGCTAACACTGGCATGCTAGTCACTTCCATCTTACCAACAATGACAGATTATTCATGGGTGCATCATGGGTCTATTGCAGTATCGCAGTTCATTCAACTCATCTAAGATCTAACCCACTTTACACCTGCATGATTAAAATTATGCTTGTAGCATTTCTTATCGCGCCTGCTCATTTGATCCTGCGCTTGCTTTTTTTTATTTTGCAGCTCCTTCGCTTTTTCTATAAAACTCGCGCTAATTAATAATTACGTAACAAGTGTTACCAGCGCAAACTGGTTTGCACCGGTACGATGAATGAATGGTGCAAGAAATTACGATGAAAACCTTATGTTAACGCAACTTAACGTAAGTTAATCAACCATTGTCGTTAAGTTAAGGGGCATTTTAACGGAAGTTAGTTTAGTCCGTTAACACGAAAAGCCTTTTAAACGGATTAACGAGTTGATGAAAAAGTTAGCTTCGTTATTAACGGATTAACGATTAACGGACTTGTACCCACCTATGGATTTTTGTCCTATAAGCTGCAACTTCAGGCCCTCATCTAACCTTTTTATGACTGTAATGCAATAATCAGAGCCAGATTTACCACATAGCATAGTACCAAGAGCCTTGCGCTTAGATGATGGGCCTAAAACTTTTTTTTTTGGTCTTCACTTATATTTAACAGGAAAACGCAGCGAAATTCCCCAAAGTGCCAAATACCCCGCGCAATGTAGATCCTGCCCGGGCAACAATATGATTAGTAGGCCTAACCAACAGAGGTGGAGTCCTCGAGGACACATTTTCAAGTCCTTGGCCTTGGCCTCGAAGCCTCAAGTCCTCGAAAATTGCCCTGTCTTCGGCTCGAGGACAGCACTATTTTTTGAACAGTTGAATTTTTGTTGGAAAACGCCAAAAACTTCGCAGAAAATTTGCGAGCACCTTTTTTGTTTTCCTCACTTGGAGCATAGGCGTGGCCAAGGGGAGGGGGACAGGGGGTCCGCCCCCTCCCCAATTGAAATTTCACCAATGACAAAAATGTGACAAAAAAGTCTATAGTTTCTTCAGTTTCAGTTTCTTTTTTCCATTTTTCACTTACAACAGTGTAACTAACAACAATATTGAAGACCAGGGGCTCCGGGTCCCACTAAAATCAATTTTTGCCAGCCAATTTAACCGTATAACCCGAAGAAAACGGGGAGTTTTTGTCCTAAAAGTTGCTATCTTAGGCCCACATCTAGCCTTTTTGTAAATGTAATGCAGTAATCAGGGCCGGATTTACCATAATATGACGCAGTACCAGCAATAGCGTAGCCATGGGGGAGGCGGGGGCTATAGCCCCCCTCCCCCATTGACCTGTCAATCAAAATGCAGAATAAGGAAGATATCACGTTTTTAGCTCTTTTGAGACTGTTTTTTTTGCGCTGGAATTGACTAAAAAGTGATTTAAAGCATCATTTGAAACATATATTCAGGGGGGGGGGGCTAATTGTCAAAAATTGAAGTCACAAATCAATGAAAACTTTGAAAAAATGCCCGAAAATAAACAATCAAATCTGATCGCTAATGTAAAAACGCCAAACATAAGTTTTATCAACAAATATATTATAAACTCAGGAATAAGGGGAGGGGGGATATTCAGTGTTAGTTAATTACCATTTATTTCTCTTAAATATCTTTCCATTAGCCCTTCCCCCAATTATTTTTCTTTAAAAAATATAGACGTAGATCACTCCGTGTGAGTTTTATTGAATAATAGGATTTTATGATTTACCAGCAAGTAAACAAAAGAACTGCAATGTTATCATTAGCCAATTCTCATATAGCCCATTAATGCACCCAGTTGAATCATGTTGGGCTGCCAATTTTTATGCCACGTTCTAAAAGCATTATTTTCTATTAAAATAGCTCTAAAATTAAGTTCATTTTGCAAAAAAATGCAAAAATTTTGAGCGCCGGAGGCTCCGCCCCCAAGCCTCCGGCAGCTGGGGGCTTCGCCCCCTAACCCCCATTGGCCTCCGGCGATTGGGGGCCCCGCCCCCAGACCCCAAAAAACAGCCCCCCATTGCGAATTTCTGGCTACGCGCCTGAGTACCAGCTAGGGACTCCGAGCTAAAATCGTAAGACTTCTTTTGGTCTTTACCTATATTTGGCAGAAAGATGTTGCGAAAATCTCCAAAGTGCCAGGGGCCTAGCACGATGTAAATCCGGCCCGGCAATAACATGGTTTGTTGACGTAACCATCTATTTTACCATTTTTCAATAACAATTCAGTAATTCACCTCCAACCTCGCCGGTTTTTATGCACAAACTACTTTTTAAAAAAATTAGCCATGGAAAATGCCGATTGAACGAATTATTGAACTTCAATTGAGGGGGCCTGGGCTCCCTGGCCGAACATGTACTCCAATAACTGGTTATTGTCATGACAAAACAAAAATCTCTAAGGAAAATCTTCGAGTGGATTATTATTTACTGCTAAAATGTTGCAAGAGACAATGTACCTTACTTCCCCCTACCTGGACCAGATCACTTACAATTAAAATTTAACTCCAAAATGCAAGATGTTAAACGTGTTTTAAGCTTGAATTGCAAGTAAAAGGAGTATTAAACGATTTGATTTTTTCAATTGGGTTTCAAATGTCAAAAATCTAGTGTTTTTAAATGGCTCTGAACACTTGCAAAATGTGATTCAATGGCATTAAAATAGCTTTTTTTTTTCAAAAAATTACAAAAGCCTCCGGCGGCTGGGAGCCCCACCCCCAGATCCCCCGTCTGTGATACGTGTGAGTTACACTGGCTTTCTCAACACGTTTCCAAAGTTAAATATTTACGTTTTTGAACTATCAGTTTAAGCCCTCTCCCTTTGCAAAATCCTGGTTACGTGCCAACAGGCAACGATTTCAGATCTTCCATCCAACGATATCTTTGTCCCACAAAAACTTCTTGTTTGGAAAAATTTTGATGACGTCATTTCATGTGATTTGTGGTTTAGGCTTACCCAGTACTTAAATTGTAAAATTTTGCATGGGGGGACGCTTTTGCAGTCTTGACCAAACGCATTTGGCATGCGAAAGTACTTTGGGGAAGATTACGTAATTCCGTTGCCGAAATTGAACAAACACCAAAAAAAAAAGTTCTTCGCCCAAAATTGAAGCGTTTTTTCGCCAAAATTAGGTGAAGACCCAAAAAAAAGGTCTTCGCCGGAAATTGAAGCGGTTTTTTGCCAAAATTAGGTGAAGAATTAGGTCTTTTTCGTCTGATCATCCAGCGCTCAAATCTCATTAGGGGGACGCTAAATCTCGATGGGGGGACGCGTCCCCCCTACAATTTAAGTGCTGGGCTTACCCCAAACAAAAATTCTGGGTAAGCCAATGAATTGGAGATTGCCTGAAAAAAATTTTTGAAGACTTTTTTTTGGAAAACACTTGCGCCTGTGTCCTTGGTCCTTGGCCTCGAGCATTCCTGTCCTTGGCCTCGAAAGGTTCTGTCCTCGGAAAGGCTGTCCTTGGCCTTGGCCTCGGATTTTTTTTGTGTCCTTGGCCTTGGCCTCGAGCCTTGTGTCCTCGACTCCACCTCTGCTAACCAATAACCACCTACTGTACCAATTAACTTTCAATAACAATTCACCTCCACCTGGCCAGTTTTTACCGACAAAATGCTTTTTAAAAAATTATCTAGGGGAAATGCTGATTGAACAAAATATTTATTTTGAATTGAGGAGGCCTGGGACCCCGGTTGTACACATATTCCAACAACTGGTTATTTTCATGACAAAGCAAAAATCGGTAAAACAAATCTTGAAGTGGATGATTATTCATCTTTGCAAATTCATCTTGATAAACAAATCTTTGCAAAATCCTGGTTACGTGCCAACAGGCAACGATTTCAGATCTTCCATCCAACGATATCTTTGTCCCACAAAAACTTCTTGTTTGGAAAAATTTTGATGACGTCATTTCATGTGATTTGTGGTTTAGGCTTACCCAGTACTTAAATTGTAAAATTTTGCATGGGGGGACGCTTTTGCAGTCTTGACCAAACGCATTTGGCATGCGAAAGTACTTTGGGGAAGATTACGTAATTCCGTTGCCGAAATTGAACAAACACCAAAAAAAAAAGTTCTTCGCCCAAAATTGAAGCGTTTTTTCGCCAAAATTAGGTGAAGACCCAAAAAAAAGGTCTTCGCCGGAAATTGAAGCGGTTTTTTGCCAAAATTAGGTGAAGAATTAGGTCTTTTTCGTCTGATCATCCTGCGCTCAAATCTCATTAGGGGGACGCTAAATCTCGATGGGGGGACGCGTCCCCCCTACAATTTAAGTGCTGGGCTTACCCCAAACAAAAATTCTGGGTAAGCCAATGAATTGGAGATTGCCTGAAAAAAATTTTTGAAGACTTTTTTTTGGAAAACACTTGCGCCTGTGTCCTTGGTCCTTGGCCTCGAGCATTCCTGTCCTTGGCCTCGAAAGGTTCTGTCCTCGGAAAGGCTGTCCTTGGCCTTGGCCTCGGATTTTTTTTGTGTCCTTGGCCTTGGCCTCGAGCCTTGTGTCCTCGACTCCACCTCTGCTAACCAATAACCACCTACTGTACCAATTAACTTTCAATAACAATTCACCTCCACCTGGCCAGTTTTTACCGACAAAATGCTTTTTAAAAAATTATCTAGGGGAAATGCTGATTGAACAAAATATTTATTTTGAATTGAGGAGGCCTGGGACCCCGGTTGTACACATATTCCAACAACTGGTTATTTTCATGACAAAGCAAAAATCGGTAAAACAAATCTTGAAGTGGATGATTATTCACTGCGAAAATGTTGCAGGAGGCAATGTACCTTACTTCCCCCTACCTGCGCCAAGTCACATACAAAATTTAACTCCAAATTCGACGATTTTAAACGTATTTTGGACTAAAATTGTAAGGAGGATTGAACAATTTAATTTTTTCAATTGGCTTTCAAATTTTAAAAATCTTTCTTTCAAATGGCTCTGAAAACGTGCGAAATGTGATCCGATGGCATTAAAAGAGCTATTTTTCAAAAAAAAATTTTTTTAAATCGCCTAGCGGCTATGGGTTCTACCCCCAGACCCCGTTTGTTTGAGTTACACTATTTTGTTCACCACGTCTCCCAATTTAGACATTTTCATTTTTTAACATTGCTTCAATTCCTCCCCCTTTAGCAAAATCCTGGTTACGAGCCAAAAAGGCCACGGCTTCGGATCTTCCATTCTACGATATCTTTGTACCATAAAAAGCTACTCTCTTCGAAAATTCCTGATGACGTAATTGCGTGTGATTTGTGGTTTGCCCCCCCGCCGTCATCAAAAATCCTGGCTACGCTTATGCCGACGCAAAACATTCATTGAGAATCAGGAACATGCAGTCACTTTTTAAAATTTTGTTTCTAATTGGCAACCCTGGTAAAATTTCTAAGGGGAAATAGCCTTTTTAAGGGTAAGTCTATAATCTGGTATATTTTAGGAACGGAAGGTCGTAAAAAGCTCAAATTTGGTGAAGTTATTCTTCAGATTCGCCAAATTCTTTTGTGAGAAAATCGAGCGAAAAATTTTTGGCTTGAAAACTTTTTTAAGAAAAAAAACGGTTTCAAATTTTTGAAGAACACATTAAAAGCAAATTAATTAGGCTGAAAATTTGCTAATATTTAAGAACAGCTAGTCTCAACCTAACATTTGCAGTATTTCTTTTTGTTTTTTAAAAAGAAATGGTGTTTGTGGAAGTCTAATTGAACTGCTGATATTAATGATAATAGACTATATAGATAGAATCGGTAACTGAAGCAAATTTTTACCCATTCAAATTGATTTATTTTTAATGGCGAATAACAAAGTCAGTAAGGTTCAAAATTTCTTCACACATTGAGTATCTGAAGGCGATGCCCCAAACACAATTTTGACATCATTTTTAGTTAAATTTTAATTTGAAAGACGTTCTCTTAGTTTTATCAAACCAAAACGTACAAGTTAGGCATATAAAAACAAGTAGATAGCACAAAGCTATTTAGCATCCATCCTTTCTTGTGCTTTTGTGTGTATGAGGCCAAGAAAGAAAATCAGAGTTTTGGTTGCTTTGGTGGCAGATTATTTCACAAAAGAGCGTATGGGAAACGTAAAAATGTTATTGGCATTGGCTGGAACACAATTGAAATAGCGCACCCAAAGTTTGAATAATATGCTGTCAAGATCATGATCTAATTAAGAGAGGTAACGTAAATGCCTTCTAAAACATTTGGTGGTTATCGAACTTTTTTAAGCTGTTTATATTGGGATTCAACAATAGGAAGAACTGGCATTGAGCGACAGTTCTCTTTCAATCTTGAAACTTTATTTCATGTAAATTCTGAAATATACGTATAAAAGTTATGCCTTCTTTTCACAGTGAAGGTTTGTGATCTCGAGTTGAAAAAATTTTCAAGGCTGCCAAAGTGTATTAGCTTCTAAAAAAATCTGAAATCTACTCCACCCCTAACCCCAACCGAATTAAAATGCTCCGAACTAAAATACCGGTAGCGAAAGCCATGTCTATGCAAAAAAAACTTCGATTTGGATTTTTTTGGTTTTTGCACAAAGTGAGCTCAAAGAAGTTGACATCACTGTTACTATAATATTATAGAGTATGCTGTTAGCTTAATGTTTCACTCTATTACAGTGATTCCATGTATTGTTGATTGCCCTCCAAAAAACTGCGCTCCTTGTGGTAAGTCAAAGTAGTTTTTCTCTGGTTAATCGCTGTGCATAGCGTGTCATTTGAAACGTTGCTTTTATGTTGTTTAAAACTTAGAACAGGATCAAAGGCGAAATCAGTGGGGGATAATATTTAAAGTTGGGGCAATCGTATTAAATTAGTTTGGCGTTTACTTCATCCTTCTTAACCCAGCCGTTCCAGAAATACTCAACTTCAAACACGACATAGGGGCCTCCCTAATCATAGCATTTATTGGCAACCCTTACGTTTCGGTGCTGTTGCCTATATTTACTTGCAACTATATATACGCGCCGATGTTATCAACGTAAGAGTTTCCCGTAAAATAACGATTAGAGAGGTCCGTATGTCGTGTTGGAAGTAGAATATGTTTGGAACGGCTAGGTCAAGACGGATGGAGTCAACGCCAACTTAGGGAGAAGCAAATATTTTTTAAAGGAGAGAGCGTAAAAAATTTAATGCGAGCTTTAACTAACCATTTTTGAAGAAACCATTTGGTCTTCGATTCAAGTTCCCACCAGCCGACTTGTTTACCACAGGCAGCACGGTGGTGGCTTCACACTCTACCTTTTATTGCTGAACGTCAAACATGGAAGTTGTGAATACCAATTTTTATAATTTTTGGTTTGACCAGACCGGGAATCTAACCCAAGTCTATCGTTTCAGCACCGGACGCTCTACCCACTCGACCACTGGATGGATATAATTCAGTCCGAAAAACCTTTCGCATTGAAAGAAAATAGGTTGACTCTTATTTTTAGGGGGGTACAAAGGCGCTAACTGTTTGATGGAAGAAATAGGTGGTGGATACGTTGGAAGGTGCGAAAAAAATGTTTGTATGAAGATGAAAGGTAAAGTTATTTGATTGTTTTAGTTTTATCCACTTGCCCTTAAAACCTTTTTAAAGAGACGTAATTGAAGTCTAATTTTTTAATTTTAACGCGGTACATATGTGAAAAATAATTGATTACCAACGCTTTTTTCCCGTTTTTTCATTGATTGACATTGATAGCCTTAACAGAAAAAATTTGTCTGCGGCAACATGACATCAAACTTGTACAAACGTTTTCAAACGAGTCATATTTTAAGACCATAGACTCTTGATTTGTTGACTGGAAACTCACAGTTTTATCTTTTTTTCTTCATAATTCATTTGTTCTAGAATCTGCCGATTCATCCAATCAGCGTGACATTTTTCTTCACGTTTATTCGTTCTACAAATATGCCCTATCAAATCAGTCGAATACCAGTGAACACAAAAAACCTCTGCAACAAGAGCAACCTTTTTTTTCTTCAATGCTCTTCTCTTTTTCTCCGCGCCTCTGTTTCTAGCTACTAAATCAAAAGTCTATATGGTCAGACCATAGACTCTTTATTAGTAGACTGGAAACTGATAGTTTTATCTTTTTTTCTTCACAGTTCACTTGTTCTATTTATATGCCCAGAGGTGGGCAGTAGCTAGTTACTATAGCAAGGATGGCAGTACGGTACGGTACGTTCAGAATTTGCGTACTAGTTACTTCGCACCTTAAACCGTACCGTACTTCAGTTCAATTTTTGAAGCGTACCGTACCAACGTACCGTACCCGTACCATTGCAAAAAAGGCGTACCGTACTCCTTAACATATATTTTGGCGTACCGTACCGTACTTACGTACCGTACCATATTGCCATCCTTGCTTTAAACTACTCGCAACTTTAACTGACTTTGAAATTACTAGCCTATAAATCAGCAATCTCAAGTCACGCATTTAGCGGCGGGTTCAGCTGTCTTTTGCCTCTACATACAAAAGGCCGGTGCAATGTGCAAAAAGCCTGGGATTTTTAAACCACTGCGTATTCAGCTAAAGTGTCGCAGTTGTTTCTGTTCAAATTTTTCTCCAATATATGTCATGCCACGATATTCCTTGGCTCCTAACATCCCTAGGCAACAGTTATGACATCACAATAGGCTATACTTATGACTGTGACTTGTGAAATCATAATGCAATTCCTAACAATTGTAACGATAAATTAATGATTGCTTGAGAATAGACTAGACTACAGTATATCTGCACGCCGAGCACGGTCGCACGAATCTTCATTGACGGCCGCACGTTGCACATAAAAAGTTTAGTAGACAAATTCAAACAGCATACCAACGTGCCGTACCCGTACCATTACAAGAAAGGCGTACCCATAGGTGGGCACAAGTCCGTTAATTGTTAATCCGTTAATAACGAAGCAAACTTTTTCTTGAACTCGTTAATCCGTTAAAAAGTTTTTTCATGTTAACGGACTAAAGTAACTTCCGTTAAGTTCTGTTAACTTCCTTTAAGGAGTTATCGTTAATATCTCGCACCATGCATTCATCGTACCGGTACAAACCAGTTTGCACTGGCAGCACTTGTTGCGTATTAGCACAAGTTTTATAGAAGAAAGCGAAAAAAGGAGCTTTTTTTGTGACAAATAATAAGCTGCAGCCTCAGAGGTCTATTAATTATCGCTGTTCGCAATTTCCAACGATTTTCCAATTACAGCTTCGTTAGTGCATTTGAACTTATGTTGATCTTGAATTATATTAGACTGTAAAATGTAACTTCTAAACGCAAAAAAACCACCAGCATAGCAGTAAATATTTCTTTACAATCAGCTCAACAACTTCAATACGCGTTCTAGAAGCAAATCAATAAAAAGAAATGTAAATTACAAGCAAAATGTTAACGAATAAACGGACGTCCTTAACTTCCGTTAATTAAAGCAGAAAATAACGGATTAACGTTAACGAAGGTGTGAAGTTCATTAACGGACTAGTGGTTAACGAAGCTAACGTTTTGCATTAACTTGCCCACCTATTAGCGTACCCAGGCGCGTAGTCAGGAATTCGCAATGGGGGGGCTGTTTTTGGGGGGGCTGTTTTGGGGTCTGGGAGCGAAGCTCCCAGCCGCTGGAGGCACGGGGGCCTAGGGGCGGAGCGTCCAGCGCTCGAAAATTTTGCATTTTTTGCAAAAATAATTTAATTTTAGGGCTATTTTGATAAAGAAATAATGCTTTTAAAACGTGCCATAGAAATTGGCAGTGTGAACATGATTAAAGTGGTTTCATAAATGGGCTATTTGGGAGGTAGGTAATGGTAAAATTTTAGTTCTCTTATTTAGATGCAGGTAAATTATAAACTCGTACAGTTCAATAAAACTTACATGGAGTAATCTGCAGGATTTCGTCTACAGTTTATACAGGAAAATAGTTTGGAGGGGGGCTAATGAAAAGAGATTTAAGAGGAATGATTGGTTATTAACTAATACTGAATAGCCCCACCCTATTTCTAAGTTAATTGTATATTTGTTGATGACACCTATGTTTAGCATTTTTACACTAGCGATCAAATTTGATTGCTTATTTTTGGCTATTTTTCAAAGTTTTCATTTATTTGTGAGTTGTATTTTTGACAAATTAGCTCCCCCCATCAATATATGTTTAAAAAGATGCTTTAAATCACTATTTAGTCCATCCCAGTGCATACAACAGTCTCAAAAGTGCTGAAAACGTGTTTTTTTACTTATTCTGCATTTTGGTTAACATGCCAATCGGGGAGGGCTATAGCCCCCCTCCCCCCCCTGGCTACGCTATTGGGCGTACCGTACCAACGTTCCGTACCCGTACCTTTACAAAAAAAAAGCGTACCATACCAGCGTACTGTACTTCTTAGCAAAAATTGAGGCGTACCGTACCTACGTACCGTACCGTACTGCCATCCTTGTACTATAGTTACTAGTTACTGTAGCTAGTTACTTTTTTAGTAACTGTAACTTAGTTACTTTTTTTAAAACTTAGTTAATTTTTAGTTAATTCTTTCAAGTAACTTAGTTAATTTTTTGGAAAAAAAAAGCTATTTCAATGCCATTGGATCACATTTCGCAAGTGTTCAGAGCCATTTAAAAACACTAGATTTTTGACATTTGAAACCCAATTGAAAAAACCGAATTGTTTAATCCTCCTTTTACTTGCAATTTTATTCCAAAACACATTTAACATCTTGCATTTTGGAGTTAAATTTTAATTGTAAGTGATTTGCTCCAGGTAGGGGGAAGTAAGGTGCATTGTCTCTGGCTACATTTTAGCAGTAAATAATAATCCACTCGAAGATTTTCCTTAGAGGTTTTTGTTTTGTCATAAAAAAACTAGTTATACACGTTCGCCAGGGGGCCCAGGCCCCCTGAATTGAAGTTCAATGATTCGTTCAATCAGCATTTTCCATGGCTAATTTTTTTAAAAAGTATTTTGTGCGTTAAAACCGGCGAGGTTGGAGGTGAAATACTGAATTGTTATTGAAAAATGGTACAATGGATGGTTACGTCTACTAACCATGTTATTGCCTGGCCGAATTTACATTGTGCTAGGCCCCTGGCACTTTGGAGATTTTTGCAACATCTTTTTGCCAAATGAAGTTGAAGACCAAAAGAAGTCTTACGATTTCAGCTCTGGGCCCCTAGCTGACACTGCGTCATAATATGGTAAATCCGGCCCTAATTAATGCATTACGTTCACAAAAAAGCTGGATGTGGGCCTGATATAGCAACTTTTAGTACAAAAACTCTCCATTTTCTCCAGGTTATACGTTTAAATTGGCTGGCAAAAATTGAATCGAGGGGGACCCGGCGCCCTTGGTCTTCAATATTGTTAATTAGTTATACTGTTGTCAGCGAAAAATGCTAAAAAGAAACTGAAACTGAAGAAACTATAGACTTTTTTGTCACATTTTTGTCATTGGTGAAATTTCGATTGGGGAGGGGCAGGCCTCAAGTTGAGGGCAGGCCTATGCTCAAAGTGAGGAAAACAAAAAAGGTGTTCGCAAATTTTTTCAGCCAGGTTTCTGGCGTTTTCCAACGAAATTTCAACGGTTCAAAAAACAGTGCTGTCCTCGAGCAGAGGACTGGGCAATTTTCGAGGCCTTGAGGCATCGAGGCCAAGGCCAAGGACTTCAAAATGTGTCCTCGAGGACGTCCTCGAGGCCAAGGACGTCCTCAAGGACTCAATCTCTGGTTTTTACTCGGCTATTTTCCAACTAATGAGTGCGAAATTTCAGACTTTTGCTTATAACTCGAGAACGGTTTGGTCTAGCTTCATGAAATTTTGACAGCAGTTTGAGATTATTGAGTTGTATGTTTGTACCAAATTTCGAGGCAATAGGTCACGTGACTTCGGTTTTACAACCCGAAAACCGTTCCGCAAGTTTGGCGTAAAAAGCGGTCTCAGTCAAAAACGGCTTAAGTACGGCAAAAAAAAATTTCATATGGTTGTATGTCTTATGTCTTAAGATACTCTTTCATCCCAACCAACCCACTTTTGGCCGCTATGGGGTTCATTTCTTTTTTTTTCCTTTTTTTTTCTTCCTGATTTTTGTACGCTCTTCTTCTCCTAAACCACAACACATCGAAATCTAATTTTTGTAAAGTTGTTGAGCTGCAAATGCAATTTTTTCTCCCAAAATTTTTTGGGGCAACTCTACCGGGATACCCCCCAAAATGGGGCCCCAAAAAATTAATTTTTTGAACGGCTCAAGCTAGAGTGCTAGTTGTTTTTGATATCAGTAGATATTTAACAGACAAATATTTTGACATAGTTTGAGGGTGCCACCCCCTCGGAGACCCCCCCAAATGGACCCCCCAAAAATCAATTTTTTGAATAGCTCAACTTGGGAGCCAGTCTGTTTTGATATCAGGAGATATTTAACAGACAAATATTTTGACATAGTTTGGGGATGCCACCCCCCCCCGGGAACCCCCCAAATGGACCCCCAAAAATTATTTTTTGAACGGCTCAAGCTAAGGTGCCAGTGCTTTATGATATCAGGAGATATTTAACTGACAAATATTTTGACTCCACTTTCCTGGAAGTTCCATAATCAGATATTTTTCAATAATTGCTGGTTTTACCGTAGACAAAAAGCACTTTTGAGCGTCACAGCATTAGCTATGCGTCGGTCGTTCACTGGGTTTGCTGGCAAACTCCCATCTAGTTTACATATTAGTTTTGCACTGTTTTGGTTTTTGTAATTGTTGCAAAGTTATTAGGGCCAATCACCTTTTTTGTTAATTTTGCGCACTGCATTTTCTGAATTACATCACACTCACGTGGCACTTTGGCCTGTCTCGCGAGTGTTGGTAGCTTTTAGTTTCGGAATTTTAGTGGTGCAGCAAACAGCTCACATTTTTTATGTTACATTTAGTATTTTAATTTTGGAAGAAGTTTATTTTACCGGCAAAAATCTAGATTATATTTTGTTGCCTGTTTGTCTCTTTTAAATAAAATCCTATAAAATACAGTTTTCGCTGTATATTAGAGTTACTAAGTGCAGCCACGCCTGAGAAGTCTACGCTGGGCCAGTATAAGCCGAACTCAAGCTGCGCAGCGAATACCCGTGTGGCTCCCCCGGGATATGATCCAACTCCCGAGTTGGAACAGCACTAACGGGGCTAACAGGGTTAGCGGTGAAAGCGACAATGATTTTGTGTACGTTAATACCGATCAATTTTTTGGTTGTTTGTTCAACCAATCTGAACCAAAAAAAGATGATGCAAAACGGATAGAAGGGTTTCTATCAGCAGTACCAGCGAAAAAGATAGATGATAATTCCTTTGCTGATGCAGCGTTTAAGAAACTGTTCGTCCTGTACAATACTTCTTTGCCCTCGAGCGCTGCAGTTGAAAGGCTTTTCATCAGTGCTGGGCACAGCAAATTTAAACTCTATTTTACAACCGCAAATTCCGCAAAATAGCAATAGGTGGTCCGTAACCGCAAATCCACAAGTTTGCGGTAATTTTTTGCACTTCCGCAACCGCAAATGACTTTTCACTTCTGCAAACTTGAACTGAAAACTTTGCTGTTTTTTTCCTGGTTTGATAAATAGAGAAGAGCTATAGCAATATAATAATGCTTCATATTTTCCATATCGGCTGCAGCAGACCTGAAATAAACATCAGTAAGTTTTGTTCGGTTAATTTAATATTCTGTTTTTGTAAGTTATAATATACGTACTACAGGTAGGCTAGCATTTTTTTATAATATACGTGTCAGCATCAGGACCGAGTGGAAATGTGCGCAGGTTTGTTTAAACAAAACTGCAACCGGGGTTGGGTTACGGCTGCGACTCTTGTGGCTGGAGTAGACACTTGGAAGAGAGCAATCTCACCTGCCAGTCACTTTCGTCGCCCGTTCTAAGTTCTAACTACAGTATGTTCGTTGAGTTGAAAATCCTTATTTGATTTAGATACTTGTACAGTACATGTACTTGTCATGTAGTGCAAACAAAGATGCACAAATATTTAGTGAGTCGCGGAAAAGCAAGAATTGGAAACATAGGCGTAGCCAGGATTTTCGATTGGGGGAGGGGGGGCACAAACCGCAAATCACATGCAATGACGTCATCAAAAATTTTTAAAAAAGGAACTTTTGTTGGGCGAAGATATCGTAGAATGGAAGATCTAAAGCTGTAGCCTGGTTTGGCACTTAAACAAGATTTTGGTAAAGGGATAGGGCAAATACTAATAGTTAGAAAGTGCAAATGTCTAACTTAGGAGGCCTGTTGAGTAACCTAGTGTACTCAAACGTATTACAGACGGGGATCTAGGGGATAAGCCCCAGCCGCTGGGCGATGTTTGTAAGTTTTTGGAAAAAAAAGCTATTTTAATCTTATTGGGTCACATTTCGCACGTGTTCACGACCATTTGAAAGTAGATTTTTAGCATTTGAAAGCCAATCGAAAAACTTTAATTGTTCAATCCTCCTTTTACGAGCAATTAAAGTCCAAAACACGTTTAAAATCTTACATTATGGTGTAAAATTTTAATTGTGGGGGATTTGGTCCATGTAGGCGGAAGTAAGGTACATTGCCTCCTGCAATATTTTAGCGGTAAATAATAATCCACTCGAAGATTTTCTATAAGAGCTTTTTGTTTTGTCATGAAGTTAACTAGTTATAGAAGTAAATGTACGGCTAGGGGGCCCAGGCCCCCTCAATTGAAATTCAATAATTTGCTCAATGAGCATTTTCCCTAGCTTTTTTTAAGTATTTGGTGCGGAAAAACTGGCGAAGTGGAGGTGAATCGTTATTGAAAAATGGTACAATAGATGGTTACGCTTACTAAACGTTATTCCCGAGCCTGATTTACATTGTGCGGGGCCCCTGTCACTTAGACGATTTTTGCAACGTCTTTCTGCCAAATATAAGTGAAGACCAAAAAAAAGTGCTACTATCTGAGCGCGGGGCTCTGGCACTGTGCCATATGGCAAATACGGCGCTGATTATTGCATTACGTTCATAAAAAGTTTAGATGAAGGCCGGAGGTAGCAACTTTTAGGACAAAAACCCTTGATTTAACCGTAATTATACGTTTAAATTGGTGGAAAAATTGAATTAAGGGGGTGCGCCGGGTCCCCTGGTCGTCATTACTATTTATTGTTAATTACTGTCGTTCGCGTGCACAGTTGTACGCAAAGATGTTAAAAGAAACTTAAAATGAAGAAACAAGGTTTTTTTGTCAAATTTTTGTCATTGGTGGCATTTCGATTGAAGGGGCTCGGGCCCCCTGGGCCACCCCTCTTACTACGCCAATGATTTTGAGATAAGATCGCGCCCCTAAGTTCCTTTAGCAAAAAGAAAAAAACTTTGAAGCAAAATTAAAAAACCTTTTTCCAAAACGTAGAGGATTCGAGTCAAGTCACTTGACAGTTTCTTGAAACCTCCTAGAATTGCATGGCATTATTATGACGTGGACACTTGGTCGGCATTATTATTACTCACTTTTGTACGCGTAAACCCTAAATCAAAGAAACTGCAATTCCAGACAAGGAAAACATACTGGCTATGCTCTGATTGCACTTATCATTGGTAGTATTTTAATTGAGGAGTTTGCATTACCGTCTGTGTTATAGCATTAAGTTCATAATAACGTTAAAAGGGGGCCTGGGGTTACAACTTTTAGGACAAACTCTTAGAATTCTCATAGGTTTTGCGTATAAATTGTTTAGAATTTGAATTAAGGGGCCCCTGGCCCGAGACCCTTGGTCGTCAGTTTGGGGCCCCGGGGCCCACTGGTTGTCAATTAGGGACCCCGGGACTCCATGGTCGTCGGTTAGGAGCCCCGGGGCCCCTGGTTGTTAGTTAGGGTCTTTGGGGCTCCCTGGTTGTCAGTTAGGGGCTCTAGAGTCCCTGTTGGTCAGTTAGGGGCCCCGGGGCCCCTAATTGTTGGTTAGGGGCTTCGGGGCCTCATGGTCGTTAGTTAGGGGCCCCGGGGTCCCCTGCTTGTCAATTAGGGACCCCGGGGCCCCCTAGTTGTCAGTTAGAGGCCCCGGGTCCCCTGGTTGTCGGTTAGGTGCCCAAGGCCTCCTGGTTGTTAGTTAGAGGCCCCGGGGCTCCTTCGTTGTCATGAATATTATTGTTAATTTCTGTTATGTGCGTAATTACTGAAAAAAAAAACTGCAACGAAACATCGCTAGGCTATGTTGTCATAATTTTTTTTATCATTGGTGGTATTTTCATGGGGGGGGGGATCAGGCTCACTGCCCACCCCCCGGCTACGCCTATGATTCGGGACGCACGAACTGGCGTTTTTGCGTTCTTGAGTGACGGAATGGGTTGGGGGAAGGGGGTTGTTGTCGATATCACTTCCTGCTCCCTTCATCACGCATGACAATTTGCAAATCACGATTAAAATAACTTAGTTTCAAACGTGATAATTGCAGGTCGCGTTTTTTTTTTTGCTCTTGCACTGGCACAAAAAAATTTTAAATTGTTTTGAAAGGTGTTCATATCTTATAGAGGCAAACTTTAGCCAAGATGAAAATGTGCTAGGTTTAAGAAGAACAAGCCAAAGTTGGGTTCGTTTGTTTATTTTATTTCAGTTGCAATACAGTCCTGATTAAGGGTTACGTGAAATTCTAACGCTTGAACTTGTAGTCGAACTTTGGATAAGAGCAGTCTTTTAAAATCTTTCAAATTGCATACAATATAATCACGATGCAGACACTTGCGACCTAAGAGGGAGATTACAGTGCCATGGCCTTCCCCTCAGACCCCCAAAATGAAACACGATAAAGCAAAACCGAGCGGTTATAAAAGGATGTACGTTATTATTGCGTAAAGGCAAAAATAAATCGATCTTAATTTTGGTTTGTTTTCTTCCTTCGCAAATGACCTAGCTTTTTAATTCCGTAATGTTTTTGAAGCATTTTCATTTTACGATTTCATTCTTCTAGTAAGTCTGGAAAAGCGTTATACTAAAACTTGCTTACGGAACGCACGAAAACGCGTATTTTTAGTGTAATTTGGCAAATTTGTTCCGGAGCATGCCCCAGACCACCCTACAATGGTCTTGCCTTCGGCACTCTCCATAATATGGATTTGTGGCGTCACAGTGCGACGAAACTTTCGGGTTTCGGCCCCCCATGGAAACTTTATGCGTACGCCACTGGGTGCAGGTATTAATTTTGTTTGAAAACTCGCTCTCATTTAAAATTTTATGTTTCTTTTTAGCGCAGAGCAGTCAGCACTCAGCACCTAAGATAATTGCAAAAATAGAAAATTTGGGTTTTAAGTCTTGATTATCGGTATGTAACGTAAGTTCAATTAATGACCACTGTTAAATTATAAATTTGTTTCGACAGCAGTAGCCTAGCCAGGGGGGGGGGGGCTGGAGCCCCCCATTTGCCTGAAAAGTATGCAAAATAGCACGTTTTTAGTGATTTTGAGGCCGATTTTTGCTCCAAAAATGAAAACAGCTCTCCCAACGGGGTTTGGGAGCAGAAGTTGTGAAGGATTTACCGTTATTTGGACCAGAATAGTGGAGTTTTTTGGTTCTGGAGCTCACCTAAGATAGGTGAAGACCTTTATGTAGAAGATCAACTAATTTCGACCAAAAAACTCTTTGAATCTCGGTAAAGACCTTTTTTTTTTTGTAGATCACCTGATTTTGGCCGAAAAAACCCTTTATATCTCGGTGAAGAACTTTGTTTTTTGAAGATCAACTGATTTCGGCCGCAAAAACTCTTTGGATTTCGGTAAAGACCTTTCTTTTTTTTTTGAGATCACCTAATTTTGACAGAAAAATCGCCTCAATCTAATTCAAGACTATTTCAAGCCCCCCCCCCCCCCCCCCCTTTTGCAAAATCCTGGCTACGCGACTGTTCGACAGTTTGTTGGTGGTGCCAAAAATCTACAAGATCAATGTGCCGTTGTAATTTACGCGCCAAAAAGTTTGTCAATATGATTAACTTTGCTCGTGAATTTTGGAGTAATGTCGCCAACTGCTGAAAAATTTATGCCATTTCTTAAATAAAAAATAGGCTAAGCATTTTGACGCATCATTTGCACAATACACAAACTTTCCAAAATCATAAAGGCAAAGTGTTGTATTATGTAGTATTATATATACATCACCAAATCTCACAAAATTATTCAGGATACAGAAATTTTTTCCAGGATTCTAAAGCGGGTAGTAATATTAATTTCCAAAAATCTTTGGAAATTTCTTGAGCGGCAACGCATATAATCTAAAGCATGCCTTCCAAAAAGACGATCAACGAAACAAAAAAAACAAAAAGACTAAAAAGATAAAACTAAGATTGAAAGCTTAGGTTGGCCTGCAGCCCATTTATTTACTAAACGTGCTGGGCATCAAAGTTGTCCAGTGCGACCCTTTGCCACTTTAAAAAGTCCAAGTTTTCCTTCACAAAAACAAGCCGTTGGAAGTTTCTTGAACTTAAGCCAACTCATTTTGCTGTAAGAATAGCAGCACCTCTGGAAGATTATCGTTCCACAACAGAAGAACTTGGTGAGAGGGTGTTGTACTTTAGAAATGCATCCACCCAAATCTGTCGATACATTGAATCGTAAAAACGTATTTTTTTAGAAATTGCAGAAACGATCCCAGTGATGTTGTTGATTTGCGGATTTGCAGTAGATTTCACTTCTTTTCCGCAAATGTTTGCGGTAAGAAATCGGTTCGCAAATCCGCAACTTTAAACCTTGAGTCCGCAATTTGCGGATTTGTAAACTTACGGACCGGTTTGCAGAAGTGCCCAGCATTGCTTTTCAGGATGGACAAAGACATTTTGAAACCCAAACGTTTTGGTATCAGCGATGAACATTCTGAGATGCTTGCTTTCTTGAAAGACAATTAAATCAATGTGTTACGTTGTGTATTTTTGTTATAGCAACAGCAACGGTAGCCATAAGCGGCTTGTGCAGAGGTACCACATGAAAATTAGAAACTAAATGGAGAAAGAAATCAGTTAAAAGCGGTGCCAACGGACAAAATCAACATTTTCGATACTTAATTCATACGGGTAGTTAGGTTTATAAAAAATAACTATAACTCTAACTAGTTACTTTTTCAAAATGGTTACTTTAACTTAGTTACTTTTTTGCCTTGTAACTGTAACTGCAACTCAGTAAATTTTACAAAGTAACTTGCCCAACACTGTATATGCCGATTAGTCCAATCAACGTGACTTTTTTTTTCTCGGTTCTTTTTCACGAATATGTTCTTCTTCAAGTTTTTTCTTCACGAATATGTTGAATCAAATTAGACAATGCGCGAGACCGCAAAAACCTTTGCTACAAGAGCAACCTTTTTTTCTTCATTGCTTTTCTCTTTTTCTCCGCGCGTCTGTTTCTGGCCATAGACTCTTTATTTA
This sequence comes from Trididemnum nubilum, assembly GCA_963965965.1. Classification (NCBI taxonomy): domain Eukaryota; kingdom Metazoa; phylum Chordata; class Ascidiacea; order Aplousobranchia; family Didemnidae; genus Trididemnum; species Trididemnum nubilum. The sequence continues at coordinate 23,695,724 of OZ014470.1, forward strand.
ATAGTCTAGATACAGACGCATTGGCGTAGCCAGGAAGGGGGGGGGCAGGGGGCCCGGGCCTTCCCCAATCAAAATACCACTAGCGATTAAAAATAATGACGACATAGCTAGCGATGTTTAGTTGCAGTTTTTTTTCAGTAATTACGCACATAACAGTAATTAACAATAATGTTAATCACTACAAGGTAGTCCCGGGGCCCCTAACTAACAACCAGGGGGCCCTTACTAACAACCAGGGGCCCTGGGGCCCTTAACCAACAACCAGGGCGCCCTGGGACCCCTAACTGAAAACCAGGGGCCCCAGGGCCCCTAACTAACTCCAAGGGGCCCCTAGTCACAACCAGGGGCCCCCTAACTGACATCTAGGGAGCCCCGGGCCCCTAATCGACCATCAGGGGTCCAGGGGCCCCTTACCAACAATCAGGGTTCCCCTAATTGACGAACAGAGGGCCTTGGGACCATTAACTAATTACCAGGGCCCCATGCCCCCGAACAAATAACAAGGAGGCCCCGAGGACCCTAACCGACAACGAGGGGGCCCCAGGGCCCCTAATCGACAACCAGGGAGCCTCGGGGCCCCTAGCTAATAACCAGGGGGCCCTGGAGTCCCTAACTGACAACCAGGTGACCCCGGGGTCCCTAACTCACGACCATGGAGCCCCAGAGCTTCTAACTAACAACCAGGGGGCCCCGGAACCCCTAACCGGCAACCAGGGGGCCTGGGGCCCCTAACCGACAACGAGGGGGCCCCTGAGCCCCAAACCGACAACCTGGGGGTCCAGGGGCCCCCTTAACTGACGATCAGGGGCTACCCAACTGACGGCGAGGGTGCCCGGGGCCCTTAATTAATGACGAAGGGGCCCAGGGCCCCTAACCAACAACCAGGGGGTCCTGGAGTCCCTAACTCACGACCAGGGGACCCCAAAGCCCCTGACTGACGATCAAGATTCCCGGGCCAGGGGCCCTTAATTCAAATTTTTAACAATTTATATGCAAAACTTATGAGAAATCTTAGAGTTTTGACCTAAAAGTTGCCACCCCAGGCCCTCGTTTAACGTTGTTATGAACTTAATGCTATAACACAGGCGGTAATGCTAACCCCCCAATTGAAATACTACCAATGATAAATATAAAGGGAGCATAGTCAGTATGTTGTCCCTGTCCGGAATTGCAATTTCTTTAATTTAGGATTTACGCGTGCAAAAGTAAGCAATAATAATGAGGACCACATGTCCACGTCATAATAATGTCATGCAATTTTTTGAGGTTTCAAAAAACTGTCAAGTGACTTGACTCGAGTCCTCCACGTTTTGAAAAAAAGTTATTTTGATTTTGATTTAGATGTTTTTTTTTGTGAAAGAACTTATTAGGGGAGCGATCTTGTCTCAAAATCATTGGCGTAGCCAGGGGGTGGCCGAGGGGACCCGGGCCCCCTCAATTGAAATGCCACCAATGACAAAAATTTGTCAAAAAAGCCTTGTTTCTTCATTTTAAGTTTCTTTTAACATCTTTGCGTACATCAGAACACGCGTCCGGCACACCCCATTAATTCAATTTTTTCCTACCAATTTAAACGTATAACCAGGGTGAAATCAAGAGTTTTTGTCCTACAAGTCCTTAGGCCCTCATCTGAACTTTTTATGAACTTAATGCTATAACCAGCGCCGTATTTGTCATATGGCACAGTGTCAGGGCCCTGCCCTCAGATAGTAGCACTTTTTTTGGTCTTTATTTATATTTGGCAGGAAGATGTTGCAAAAATCTCTTAAGTGCCAGGGGCCCTGCGCAATGTTGCCTAAATCCGGCCCGGAAATAACATGTTTAGTAAGCGTAACCATCTATGGTACCATTTTTCAACAACGATTCACCTCCACCTCGCCAGTTTTTACGCACAAAATACTTTAAAAAAAATAGCTAGGGAAAATGCTCATTCAACAAACTACTGAATTTCAATTGAAGGGCCCTGGGCCCTTTGGCCGTACATGTACTTCTACAACTGGTAAACTTCATGACTAAACAAAAATCTCTAAGGAAAATCTTCGAGAGGATTATTATTTACTGCTAAAGTATTGCAGCAGCCAATGCGCCTTACTTCCCCCCATAGACCAAATGACTTATAATTAAAATTTTACACTATAATGCAAGATTCTAAACGTGTTTTGGGATTTAATTGCAAAAAGAGGATTGAACAACTAAATTTTTTCGATTGGCTTTGAAATGTTAAAAATCTAGTTCTTTGAAATGCCTCTGAACTCGTGCGAAATGTGATCCAATGAGATTAAAATAGTTTTTTTTCCAAAAACTTACAAAAATCGCCCAGCGGCTGGGGGCTTTGCCTCCAGACCCCCATAGCCACCGGCGGCTGGGGGCTCCGCCCCCAGACCCCATTCTGTGATACGTTTGAGTACACTAGCTTACTCAACACGTCTCCTAAGTTAGACATTTACACTTTTTAACTATTAGTTTTATCCCTCCCCCTTTACCGAAATCCTGGTTAAGTGCCATCAGGCTGCGGCTTCAGATCTTCCATTCTACGATATCTTTGCCCCACAAAAAGTTCCTTTTTCGAAAATTTCTGATGACGTCATTGCATGTGATTTGTGGTTTGCCCCCCCCCCAATCAAAAATCCTGGCTACGCTTATGTACAGACGTGCGGCTAAAAGAGAAGAGTATTGAAGAAAAAAAGGTTGCTCGAGTTGCACAGATTTTTTGCGGTCACGCGTATTGACTGATTTGATTTGACATGTTTGTAAAGCAAGTTAACTGTGAAGAAAAAGTTATGCTGATTGAACGAATCGGCATATAAATAGAACTAGTGAACCGAGAAGAAAAAAAGACAAAACTGTCACTCTCCTGTCTGCTAATAAAGAGTCCGTTGTCAGACTGTAGGTCTTGGTTAAGGATGGGTTTCTGCCCGGTTTCTGATGTGGCTTTGATGAGAGAATTGCTTTTCAAATGTAAAATTACATTTAATAGTTTGAATTTGCTACTTTTAGCAAAAACATAATTATGCAAGTTACTGCGCTGGGGAAGAAACAAAAAATAGGCCTAAGCAGCTGGTAGGCTAGCATAAGCATTCCTACTGATAATTCAAGTTAGTATAGTTGTTTGTTGTGATTTTAAGAGTTTGTTGTAATTATACCTTGTCTAAAAACAGGCTAGCCTAGTAGTTTAAATTCTTCTGGTAGTGGTAAGCATAGGCTGCTAATGGTGGTATGCGCTATATAGTGATAAACCTACTGAATAACCATCAAACTAGAGTTCAAACCGTGGCACCAAGAGCAGTCACGGATCAGTGGTTCAAAAAATATTTTTAAAAAGAAAAGATTTCAACAGACAGCGGAAAAAGAAATGCTAATATCTTTGGATAAAGAAGAGGCAAAATTGTGAATTGGTCGCAAAAAAATGTTTTTAGTATATAATATTGCTACTTGCTAGAGAGAGAGAGAAAGTTTATTTTTTGAACTAGAACACAAATCAGAATTTACGAATACAGCTAAGACAAAAAAATTGTAAGAAATTATTACAAACGAACTGCTGCATTTAGTTCATAGAGGAGTCGCGAAAGACCATGTAGCAAGCGTAGCTTGGCGGTCGCCAAGTCTGTGATTCCTCTACATTCAAGTCTAACGTGACAAAATTTCATTCAAATATCATTTCAATTTAACTATAAGAAAAAGGATACTTATTACAGAAATTACTAATAACAAGACCCAGCATTGATCAAGAAATAAATTTCACAACGGTACGAAGCATAAATAAATAATGTAAAGCAGTAAATCGATCAACAGTTGATTCTAGTTAAAACTACCAACAAAAAACTTATCCGAGTAAAAATTTAATAGAATTGGAATGCTTTATTTACAGTTTACTCTAAAAAATGCTCTTTGAGCTGTTTAGACATCAGTCTATGACTAATATTCCCGACTTTATTTTTTAATTCATTTGGGAGGTCATTCCATATTTTTGCACCTGTTATTCGTATTGACTATTTTTTGTTTTGACATGATAAGATCTAGGTACGAAATAATCATTGGAGCTACAACTACGCGTGGAATGCGAGTGTACAGAGGCTACTTTAGCAAATTTTTTTGCAAGTATATCAGGCAGTTTGTTAGTATTGAGTTCATGAATTTAACAATTTCTAGTCAAAATATACCTTCAACATTCAGAAATTTTAATTTTTCATACAATGGTTTTAGTTTGGTTTTTCTTTTCATTTTATAGGAAATGATTCTGACAATATGATTTTGTTTTACTTGCAATTTATGTAAAAGAGTTTTCGTCGTAGTTTCCCAGCGGATCACCGAGTATTGCAAATAAGAATATACTAAACTATAGTACACCGAAATCAAAACGGTTTGTGAAACGTATTTGCGCTAGTTATATAAAGCACCAGTTGCTGCTGATAATTTAGATCAATGAAGTCAATATGTTTATGCCATTTAAGCTTATCATCCAAGTATACATCTAAGTATTTTATGCTATCAGTTTGGTTAATTTTGGAACGCTGAATATTTATCACAAGTTTTTGCTTAGACTTCCCAAAATACAAAAATTTAGTTTTGTTTACGTTTAGTGATAATTGGTTTGCTATGAACCACGAATTTATTTTTGGAATTTCTATATTTAGATTTGATTGTAAGGTGTTACTATTTTTGAGAGCCAGAGTTAACACTCTATCATCGGCATACAGAGTAACATTAAAATTTGAACAATTACAGTAACTATATCATTAATGTAAATAAGGAATAAGATCGGTCCAAGCACACTACCTTGTTGTACGCCGATATTAATGTTTTCTAGTGAAGAAGAAACACCATTCGCATGCACATATTGCTTACGATTAGTTAAATAATCTCGAATAACTTCATTTACTAAACCTCTTATTCCATGAACAAAAACGATTGCTAATATAAAACTAAGCATAACAATTTACTAGACGCGTTTCGCTTTAACTTAAAGCATCATCAGTAGAATGAATTTGCAAAGTAAGAAGCACGAATTTATATACAACAGTCACCCAATAATACAGGTAGCCACGGCATGGCTTAAGATTTGTCATAATTGAATGAAAGAACGACAGGTCATAGGTTTAAACACACAAGAAAACACAGCCGAATAGCGACGTCATTTTTAAACAACAATTTAAAACAATCAAACATTGAAAAGATACAGGGACAAAGATTGATTGTCGACATTCAGTTGCGGTTCTGTTTTGGAAATATGTAAGGGTTCTTTGATGCGTAATTTAGTCACGTGATTACTTCTGTCCAAAATTTTGGGTGAGTCAAAATTAATTTCGTGATTGGGATTATTGAGCAAATGTTTGCAAACTTCAGAGTCTTCACACGTGCGATGTTCATTGAGGCGAGTAATTAGGTTCCGTTTGGTTTGGCTAATATAATTTTGACCACAACTACATGTTAATTAATACACAACACCTGACGAATGTAATAACGACTGACAATCTTTATACGGAAATAGTTTGCCAATAGTAAAGTTACGATGAGACATTACCAATTTGATATCATACGCACATAAAAATTCACGAATTTCTCTTTCAATTTGCATAGAAATACGATCAATAAACTGCAATTTAAAAAAGACACAATGCTTCGTAGACTGTTGTTGGTTAGGGTGGAGTTTGGCATCCGGTTCTAATAAATTGTTATGCTTAGTTCTATATTGGCAATCGTTTTTGCTCTTAGATCAAGCAGAAACTCCGACCGTTATGCTCCAAAACTCTTATTCCATATTGTTCTAATTTAGAAAGAAGAATTTTGTGATTTACGGTGTCGAATGCTTTTGCTAAATCCATAAATATAGCACATACATTATTGTTTTGGTCTGTTGCGTTTCTGATATATTCACAAAACTGGGTAACCGCAAGAGTAGTCGAATAATTTTCTCTAAATCCAAATTGGGTTGCGGTTAATACGTTATACTTATTCCAAAACTTTAATTGGCGTTTTTTTTATAATTGTTTCAAAAATTTTATTAAACGAAGTCAGTACAGATATTGGGCGATAGTTTTGCAAGTCAGATTTGGAACCTCCTGTGTGAAGTGGTGTAACACGAGCAATTTTGAGTTCGTCAAAATACCGTCCATTTTTTAAACAATAATTTATCAATTTCGAAAGATAAGGCCTTAACACATGCTTAGCTGCTTTTATAAGTTTAGTTGGAATGTCATCAACGCCCGTAGATTTATGTGGATTTAAACTACTAATATCAGTTACCTCGTACACGTCAGTTGGCTCCAAATACAATGAATTTAATACACGTTTGCCAAAAAAAACGCTTGGTTTAAGTTTTGGCACAACTTTTATTCGTACAATTTGCCATTTTACCGCCAATTCTGCAAAAATGTTGATTTAAAGCATTACAAATTTCGGTAGGTTTGCTTTAGGCTTTGTCATTTACTTTGATACTGGTTGGAAGTGAAGATGTGTTTTTCTTGTTTTTTCTAAGAATTTGGATAGTGGCTTTCCAAGTCATTGAAACTTCATTACCATTTCCCACGAGGTTTTGAAATTTCATTACCATTAGACGATATAGACATGCGACTAATGAGTTAAATTAACGTTCAACGCCTCTTTAAGTCATCTTCACAAGTAAGAATATTAAGCTTGAGATATTTTCTCGGCCTTAATCTGTTTCTCGCCTTAATCTGTCTCTCAGTGTACGCTACGCTTATGCACACAGCTGCACAGGTCATACCATACGTGAATGTCGCTGCAAATAATCGCGTCGAACAAAAATCGCTCTCTTGTGTGGCCCTGTCGTAACGACTGTCAGGTCACCGCAGAGTTGAGTTCTACAAAGAGGCTCAATAGCTGGACTGGATTCCCGAGGAATGGCCCAGGATCGATTTAACAACCATGCAGAGGTGGAGTTGAGGACCCAACGTTTGAGGTCAAGGCCAAGGACCGACTTTTCGAAGACAGCTCCTTTCGAGGCCAAGGCCAGGAATGGTCGAGGCCAAGACCAAGGACACGATTTTTCTAAAAATTAAGGTCTGCAAATTTTGTGTTATTTGTAAGCGCGAAAGTCCTTAAGATATTGCGTTAAGTTTTTCATGATAATTCGGAAATGGTAGTTTAAAAAATAACGAATGTTATTTTAAAGTTTTACGCGTTAGCAGCAATATTGATTACGTTCCGTAGCGTATATCATGGTAATGAAACAATTAAGGTCGTAACGAGTAAATGAGAATAACTAAATTCTACAGATGGAAATGGTCAATTTTAAAGCCTTAACTTCATCAGTTAAGGCTTTGATGCCAACGTTCACTGATTATGGATCCCACAACCCCGACTTTTTAGAAGTATTTTAAACACACCCCTGATTGTTTGGTTCAAAGACTTTTTTTCACAGATATGTTTTTCAACGTTATCATAGTGTTTAAATTGTACAAAGCGACTATACGACGTTATTGTCTAAAAGTATTGCAAACTGCAATATTGTAAATAATGTATGTTTTTTAAATAAATTGAGGTCCCGTTCCCCGTATTTGCAAGCTCAATAAGTTCTTGGAAAAAAAGGGGTTCTGGGAGTGAGAGCAAAGTCCCATGCCTCCGTTGAACAATCTTAGTTCGTTTGTTTTTTTTTTCAATAAAAAAAAAAGAAGCAATTTTTGCAATTTTAAGGAGATTACACAACTAGATCCTTAAACCAATTTAAAGAAAGAAAATACCGTAAACTTAAAAAGGCATTCAACCCGAATTTTGAAAACTTGCGGAAAAATCTTAAAAAATATGTTAAGGGCTATTCCATTATATTTCAAAAAAAATTTGAGCATTTTTATACCCAACCTCTGGAAAAGAGTCAATTAACTATTTTATAGATAGAGGCTGGCGTACTGATCAACCTGCACAAAAATTTTTTCTAATCGGCCCAGTGGTTGCTGAGATATTGAAGGTCACCCCTGGATCGCATATGCGAGTATGAAAAATTTTAAATTTAGATTTTACGAGCTTTACTAAAAGTATCGACTTGGTTTTTGTGTCTGAATACATATTTTTGGGGGCAAGAAATCACAATTTTAGGTTATTTTCATGATAATTTCTCAGGAAAGTCTGTTGTTTAAAGTTTTTTTTTAATTTTGGGGGCTAAATTGTGGCCCGAAAATGGGAATAAAGGATTGCACCAAATAAAAAAAACAAATATGCGTTAAAGTCTTGACAGCAAACATTTTTTAATGCTTTTTCGTTTTTTCATGACAATTGTAGTCTTCATCACCTATGCTGCATTTTTTAAAACAAGCTTCCAAAAATTCATACTTTTTTTTCAAATTTTGAATTTATTGTTTGTTCTATATGAATACAATTGATTGTTTCAAAACAATTACAGTTGTTTCATAATTATGCGACAAAAATATGGTTGGTCTATGTATCAGAACCAAGAACTTTACCTTATTGAGCAATAATCAGAGATCATTCTCTCCAGTGCTTCACTATAAGCTAATTGCCATGAGTGATTTTCATTTGATTATATTTCACCAAATGATATCAATTAGTGATTGTTTGTTCAAATTAGGCTATATAAAATGATAACTAAAATTAATCAAAGTTATTTTGATCATTTTCACTAATTTCGCATGCATTATTTTAGAGCTTGCATGCAAAATATTTTAATTTTTTAGTTAATTTTAGAGCAAAATGTTCGATTTTTTGGCCGTTCATTCAAAATTTACGCAATAATTATCAAATAACTGAAAAAAATAAACAAACCTAGACTGTTAATGGTATTGATTTAATGAAAAGGTCAATTAAAGTTTGCATCTCAATGTTATAAGGATTAACTTGGTTAATTGTGCTCATTATGAAAAAGATGTAGGCTACAACAAAGAAATTATTAAACAATACCATATTATCAAACATCTGAACTGCTTACTCACGTATGTCAATACTCATGTATTAAGTAATTTTTAGTGTGCTTAGATGTGCTGTTTTCTCACAGGACCTTGATATTCTTTTGTGCATGTGATTTCAATTGTCATTTAACTTTATCAAATCAAAATCAAATTTTTCCTTGAACTCGTTGTATTACGCTGAAGCATGTAATGAGTTTGTGGGCCCATCTCCGCGTCATTGCGCCCAAGCAACACTGCTCCTTTCAAACAAATGTTGCAGCAGTAGCGAGCCGTTGGCAACACTATCTGACTTGACTGGCCCGAGATTTGACCTTGCGCTCCAGAGACGAATGCGTTACCGCTCGACCAGCTGGCTGGTCATTTAACTTCATTCCTTGCAATTGTACTATAAATAAACTTGCAAAGCTAGTTTCTTATTCTTTCAAATGACATACAGTAGCAGTGATTTGGAGATGAACCCACGTGTATAATATTTTATCATTTGCATCAACATATTTGCTCATTTTCGTTTAATCGTTTTGCGTGCTTCTGGCCTAAAGGCTACCAACCCAGAAGCCTTGGGAAGAGCCACCAAAACGGTGACTACTTAAAACAAGCAATGCGAAAAAATTGTCTTCCCACAGAATTCGAACCTGCAGCCTTTGGATTACCGGTCCACTGCTCTACCACTCGAGCTGGAGAAGACGTCTCCTCGCAAGCTTAATTTTGGCTATTTAAACCCAGCAATTTGCTTGTTCTATGATTTTAGCATGATAATTGACTTATTATACTCGTATTATATCATACTTATTAGGCTATATTAAAAACATCATAATTGACTTATTATTAAAATCATAGAACAAGCAAGTTGCTGGGTTTAAATAGCCAAAATTAAGCTTGCGAGGAGACGTCTTCTCTGGCTCAAGTGGAGAGCAGTGAACTGGTAATCCAAAGGCTGCAGGTTCAAATTCTGTGGTAAGACAATTTTTTCGCATTGCTTGTTTTAAGTAGTCACCGTTTTGGTGGCTCTTCCCTAAACTTCCGCGCTGGTAGTCTTTAGGCCAGAAGTACGCAAAACGATTAAACATTAAAACTCTGGGCTGCAAACGTCAAAAACATCATAACTGACTCATTATTAAAATATTTGCTCATGATGTTTTTGAGCTAAATTAGTTAAAGGCGGTGAATCATCCAGCCAATTCCGGTGGTTTGCAATAGCTAAAATTGAACTATAATTTTTGATATTTTTTGTTTTGATTTTGGGGCTGCGTTTGCAAAGATATTCTACAAATACAAAAAGATGTCCCCCCGAAAAAAGTTTTTGGAAACTCTGAGTTTTGATCTTCCCGCCAAAACCACAGTTCTCTAAACTATTAGGCCTACTGTAATCTTATTAAACAATTAGGCCTAACTATCTCTAAACTATTAGGCCTAATAGTTTAGAGATAGTTAGGCCTAATCAGGCCTAAGCTATTTAGAAATAAACTATTTAGAAATAAACTATATCTAAACTATTAGGCCTACCACAGTTCTCTAAACCATTAGGCCACTGTGGTTTTGGCGGGAAGAACAAAACTCAGAGTTTCCAAAAACTTTTTTGGGGGGGACATCTCTTTGTATTTGTTGAATATCTTTGCAACCGCAGTGCCAAAATTAAAACAAAAAATATCAAAAATTAAAGTTCAATTTTAGCTATTGTAAACCACTGGAATTGGCTGGATGATTCACCGCCTTTAAAAGGTATACACAGGATGTTTCAAAAAAACATACCGGTATATTATAGAAATAATACCAGTATATTGGTATGTTACTTTTGAAACACCCTTTATAAAGATTTTGCTAAGGTTAAAATTGTATTTTATAATGAAAATGCTCTAAACAGCATTGCAACAATGACACCAATCTAGTGATTGACTAGCATTTATTACACAAGTTAGCAAGACCAACTTAATGCTATGTATAATTTGTGGCCAAAACGTCTACTAATGTTCGATACATGTTACATGCAGCTGTATTGTTATTTGCTCAGCTGCATTGTATGAAAACTAAAATACACAAAATTTGTCTCTTTTTGTATCCATACTTTCATTTCACTTAAATGAAGAAATTTTTATGTGCTGTTTTTATTGCATTATCTTGGTAGCTGAATAGTAAGATTATGATACAACAGCAAAACAAATTGTTCTCTTTACACACATTGCTAATCAATTGTCATCGTAAATTCTGTATCAAAAAGAAAGAACAACTTTTATGCTACCCCAAAATATTTTTGTTTCAAAATTTCATTCAATCCTTCATCCCCAATTTTTGACCCCAATTTACCCCCCAAAAACGTAAAAAAAACTATCAAAACACAATTTTATACTGACATTAGCCTTAAATAAATCCCAAATTTAGATTCCTCACCCCCAAAAACATATATTTAGACACAAAAACCAACTTTCTGCCGTAAGTAAGGGCCTCAAAATTGATTTTTGTGTTTTTACGTACTCTCACCTGACATCTAGTGGTGATTTTCGATATCTCATTAACGGACAGTCCGATTTAAATAATTTTTTTTTACATAGCTTTTGTCATCCTATATAGATGATCTATAGGCATTTTATATAAATTTTCCGACCTAGGATATTTGGCATTTGTTGAAATATAATGGAATAGCCCTTTACCAACATGACCCCATTGCGATTCTTGCAACTCTTCCGGTTAAGAAAGTCCAAGAGAAAAATTTTTATGTGTTCCTCTTAGAATCCAATTTTCGGCCATCTTGTTTCAAGTAGATTGCGCTATAAATCAGTTTGTAACTTCTATTTCCGAGTCTAGCTAAGTACCGGGCTTCTTGGAACTAGGTGAGAGTGCTGAAGGTAGGCCTATAGGTAAATAAATTAGTGGAACAGCTACTGTTTGAATTCAGAGAGGTTAGATGCTTTCCTAGTCTGCTTTGTCCGCCAATTGCTAGCTAAGTAGTCGGAATAAGATAAGCAGAGGTGGAGTCGAGGACACAAGGCTCGAGGCCAAGGCCAAGGCCAAGGACACAAAAAAAATCCGAGGCCAAGGCCAAGGACAGCCTTTCCGAGGACAGACACTCTCGAGGCCAAGGACAGGAATGCTCGAGGCCAAGGCCAAGGACCAAGGACACAAAGCGCAAGTGCTCTCCAAAAAAAAAAAAAAAAAAAAAAAAAAAGGTCTTCACAAAAATTTTTCAAGCGATCTCCACGAAAAAACCCTTTCCAAAAAATTTTTCAACCGCTCCACAAAATTTTAACTTTCCAAAAAATAGTGCTGTCCTCGAGCCGAGGACAGGCCAATTTTCGAGGACTTGAGGCCTCGAGGCCAAGGCCAAGGACTTGACCTTCGAGGCCAAGGCCAAGGACTTCAAAATCTGTCCTCGAGGACGTCCTCGAGGCCAAGGACGTCCTCGAGGACTCCACCTCTGAAGATAAGGCTTTAGGCGTAGCAGCCTATAGCCTATTGCAGATTGTGACTATTGCTTCGTATAGATAACCTATCCGAAAAAATTATTGCCTGTTAAAGGCTAAGGCATCGTAGCAGATGAGATATTAGACTAAGATTCTAGTTTTTAGTGAACCAGTAAGTTTTATGTAATTATTGCGCAATTGGTTTCGGCCCAAAGATCAGATAAGGCCAGTTAGTTTTCACGTAAATATGAAATTGCAAACTTCAGAGCAAAGCATTTTAGTTAGCATTTTTCGTTTGGGTTTGTAACGATTATCAGCAGGTACCTATTAAGCCATTTCTTCCACAGCTGCTTATGTAGTAAGTCATTTGGAACGATTTTGACCTACGTCTTTTCAGTTTGGTAATGTTCAGAAAGCATTTCTCCTTAGTCTAAGGGGAAAAATAATTGCGAATATCTTACCATTTGCACAGAGCTGGACAGCGCTGTTTCGAGCTTATAGCTCTCATCGGCAGCCCTCAGCTTCTCTAACAAAGTTACTCCCCAGCTGGACAAGACTCTTGGCCGAACTAGACAAACCTTAAGAGCTTGCACAGCGGCAGAGGCTTTGTAGGGAATAAACGATTTTTCACTTGTGGTACTTAAAAAAAACAAGTGAAAAAATCGCTGAACCCTTGTAGAAAGGACAGCCATAGGCTATCCCTACTACAAGGGTTCCCCTTGTGTGACCACGGAAATCATAACCGACAAGTTTGACGTCCTTCGTGGTCGACTTCTGGGAAATCATAACGACTTCCATGTTATGACTGGGAAATCATAATGACTGGGAAATCCTGGGAAATCATGTTATGACTGGGAAATCCTGGGAAATCATAACGACTTCCATATTCTTATGACTCGAGCTGCTTTGTAGCTGCAGGGTTGGTGGTCATACCTGTCAACATTTGAAAATGCCAAATCGGGAGATTTCTTACCAGCAAATTCAATAGCTGGAAAGTTTCTCTCCCCAGACCTCCCTCCTGCTTCTACTGCTTGAATAATTATTGTCATCTTTTAATGTTGGTACACATTACCAAAATTTTGATATTCCCGTTTCAGGTTCTAGCAGTTCTAGCTACTAAAGGCACATTAATTAAACCAAGCAGTCTTTTTATTTTTTGTACAGTACCAGGTAACCGGTAACATCAGTACTGTTTCATACACTTCACTGAAACACGTCGTAAAAAGTCATGCTACATTCAGCGCAGCAGAACTTTTTAAAAAATACTGAACGATAAAAGTGAAATATCATTCAACCACGTCTACTTTAACCAGACCCGTAACCCCCCCCCCAGACATAGGCGTAACCTGGATTTTTGATTGGAGGGGAGGCAAACCACAAATCACATGCAATGACGTCAGCAGAAACTTCAAAAGAGGATTTTTTTGTGGGGGTAAAAATATCCTAGAATGAAAGATCAGAAGCAGTGGCCTGGCATTGGCGCGTAGCTAGAAACTCGTTCAAGGAGAGGGCTTATACCAACAGTTACAATGCGAAAATGTCTAATTTGGGAGACGTGTTTGAGTAAGGAAGTGTTCTGTAACTGAAACGCCGCCGGGCAATTTTTCGTAAGTTTTTGGACAAAAAAGTTATTTTAATACCATTGGATCACATTTCGCACGTATTCAGAGCCATTTGAAAGTACTAGAGTTTTAACATTTGAAAGCCAATTGAAAAAATTAAGTTTGCTTGCAATTTAAGTTCGAAACACGTATAAAATCTTGCATTTTGGGGTTAAATTTTGTAAGTGATTTGGCCCAGGTAGAGGGACATAAAGTGCATCGCCTCCTGCAATATTTTAGCAGTAAATAACAATCCAGTCGAATATTTTCTTTAGAGGTTATTGTTTTGTCTTGAAAACAACCAGTTATAGGAGTACATACACGGCAAGGGGGCCCAGGCTCTCTCAATTTAAAAATTTGTTCAATGAGCATTCCCCTTACTGTAGCTAATTTTTTTCAAAAGTTTTTTGTTACATAAAACTGGCGAGGTGGACGTAAATTGTTATTGAAAAATGTGCAAAGGATAGTTACGACTACAAACCGTGTTATTGCCCTGGCCGGATTTGCATTGAGTTGGGCCACTGGCACTTTGGGATTTTCGCAATATTTTCCTACCTAATGCAGATTAAGACCAAAAAAAGTCTTATTTTAGCGTGGGGCCCCTGGCATTGTGCCATATGTTAAATCCGTCCCTGGTTATTGCATTACGTTCATAAAAAGGTTAGATGAGGGCCTCAGTTAGCAACTTTTAGGATAAAAACCTTTAATTTCACTCAGGTTATACGTTTAAATTAGTAGACAAACATTTAATTGAAGGGGCCCGGGTCTCCTGAAATAATGTTATTGTTGGAGCCGATTTAAATTGGGGTCATTTAAATATTATTGTAGGGGACCCATTTAAATTGGTCGGCAAAAATTAAATTGAGGGGTCCGGCCCCCCTAGATCAATATCAGTGTTAATTACTGCTGTACGCGTGTACTGTTGTACGCGAAGATGCTAAAAGAAACTGAAACTGAAGAAACAATAGTCTTTTTTATGACATTTTTATCATTGGTAGCATTCCAATTGGATGGGGGCCGGGCCCCCTGGGCCTCCCCCCTGGCTACGCCTATGCCCCCAGAAAAAAAGTTTTGCCCCCAGCCTAGACAAAATCAGTTGTACGTGTACAGTAGTATATTAATTAGCTAGCTTTCGCCCCCCTCTTAACTAGCTTTCGCCTCCCCACCCTTACCTTAAGCATTTGCTTCTACAGTACTTGCAGGCCTGACTTTTACTCTTGTGGACTTAATTATATTTGTGTGTGGCTTATTTGGCAGCATTTAACTGTAGTTTGAAAGGTTTAAAGCCAGCTGCGATGCGGTCACAATTTAATTTGCAACTTAAAAGCGCGCACGCAGTGTCATTGTGCAAACTGGTTCTGCTTTCGGTTATAATCTTCAGCACCATGGAAAAGGTTCTTTCGCTAGATGCGTTTGAGTGAGATATGCACAAGTGATTTCATTAACGCAGCAAGATTGCTGAAAATTGGTTTACCGGCTATTTTCTACCATCCCACAAAGCCACAAAACTTGTATAAAGCTATACTTCTTTTTTTACTTTAACCCGCCTCTTCTTGCAACACTCGCTGACCATCGCCTTTGCGCTTATTAGTACTAACACTTTCTCCGACAGATGCCATTAAAAGAGCTCAGCTCTTCACAGTTGCAATGACCGGTACCAGAGACTGTAATTTGTGCATGCCATTGTTATTTGTAAATTCTTAACAATTCGAATTGATGTTACCCGTTACGTGAAAGCAAGATCACACATTAATTTTCAAATCAAAACTCTTGAAAAATATCAAATCAGTCGAAGCAGGGGCCGAACTGTATTCTTTCCCTTTCGGAAAAAACAAATATTCGCAAACAATAATAAATAATTTTTCAAAAAACTGATTCATTTTTAAACTCAAAAAATCTTAAGTTTAATCGTGATATCGGGAGATTTTTTGTTGAGATCGGGTGATCAGGAGAAATCCTTGAAATCGGGAGTCTCCCGACGAAATCGGGAGAGTTGACAGGTATGTTGGTGGTTGATCTGGCCACCTAACTGCCAGTGGAAGTCGTTATGATTTCCCAGGAGTCGACCACGAAAGACGTCAAACTTGTCGGTTATCTTACCATTTTTTGGCCAAAAAGAATCAAAATTGGTGCGAAAAAATTCTAAAAAATTGCCAAAGTTGTTTCACTATGGTTTCGCAGAAAAAATTTTCAAACAAAAACGTCCTGAATGCCCTTTTAAGTTGAAAAACTTTAGTTTTCCCACATTTTCTCTATCTTGATTTTAAGCCAAGCTTTTCTCTACGTTTTAGTACACGTAATGCCTGTATGTAGCTTATTGATTTCTTGTCAATCAATGAGCACACACGTTTCTGCAGTCAAAGGAGACACTTTGTAAAATTTAACAGAAGGTATTTAATGGCAAAAGTAACCTGAGAATCCGAGTAGGGATGTATTACGGAGGAAAGGCATTAGTGACTTTTGCCCCGGGTCCCGCCTTGAAAATACCCACTAGTGTAAAAGCGCAAAAATAATAAATCATTAGTTTTTTCTAAAAATGCACGCATTTTTCGATGGAGCTTCGCCCACTCGTATTCTCATACCGTCGTATGAAAACTGATTAAGTGCAGCACGCATCTTTTCAGGCATTCGAACAAGTGTGGTTATATTTAATTTCACACTCACTTTTTTAATTCTTTATGTAGGGTTTTTTCTGATACAGTATAGTTTCTGATTGGAGATTCCTAGAGGCGATTTTCAACACAAAATTGTTCAGCGGTTGTGGCTTTATCTCCAGACACTTACCAGTGATTAGAAAGTTATTTCTTATCTTAAAAAAAATCTTCGCAATATTCGCTCGCGTATTTTCAGAACAAGTTAGCTTTCTCAAGATACGTTTTGTTAGTTATATCAAGGATACACTAACATATTTTGACTCTGTAATAGGCTTCATGGTAACTGTACTACATTTCATTATCATGCTTATATTATACTTTCTTCCGAGTCTACACTCAGATAGGCAAGGTCATGTTTTAGCATTAGCAACTCAAAAATGTATTTGTCCGGACCCCAGGATCCCTTGTTTTGGCCCTGGATGTTTTTAGTGCTTTGTTTTTTGTACCATCCGCTCCGAAAATATTAACAGAAAGAAAATGAATTATTCTACGCTGTCTTTTGCCCCTCATTCTTCAATTAGAGCTTTCACACAATGGCATTCAAAATATGGTTTAGGCCTACTATGACTTGGCTATCACATTACATACTATTTTTCAAATTGGAAAACGGAACGAATTGGCAGGCTAGAAGTTTAGGTTATTTTTTGTTTGGTTATTTTTCTTGTCAACCAATCAAAAAATAATGCTGTCCTCGAGCCGAGGACAGGACATTTTCCAGGACTTAAATACTTCGAGGCTAAGGCCAAGGACTTGAGCTTCGAGGTCTAGGCAAAGGACTTCAAAATGTGTCCTTGAGGCCAAGGACATCCTCATGGACTTGACCTCTGCCGCGGTCTTCGCCTTTATCACCACAACGTCAAAGAATTATCCGTTACACTAAAATTTGGAGAGAAACCGTTCAAAAAGTAAACTTAAAGGTTTTAGTTCGTGATTTCTTAACTGTCCTTAGTTTCCTAATCAGAGAGGTAAATATCAACATGTTTTAAAAGAACTTGCGGCTCATTAAACAAGTTCCTATACTAAAAAAGAAAATATCTTTCTTTGGTTACGTCCTTGGTTGACCTGGGGAAATTGCAATTAAAAATGCCAAAAGCTGCGAAAGTTTAACAAGTTGGTTACAAGATACTCTATTAAGATTGGCACTAAATTTATAAGAATAGTAGTGACGTTCTTGCCAGCCTTGGTGTTTCTGCTGATGCGAGTGGTCGGTAATATTTTACGAAATCGATGCTAAAGTCGTTCTCGCGCTTGGTTGGTCACACCAACGAATCTTTATCAGTAGACGGAAACTGACACTTTTGTCTTTTTTTTCTTTACGATTTGTTTGTTCTAGCCAGAATTAAAGGCAATTGCAGAATTAAATTGCTTGAATTAAATCAAATAGCTCGAATTAAAGGCAATTGAAGAATAAAATTGCCCTGCAGCACCTTCAGTTCCCTATTTACTTCCGGGTTTAGTCCAAAAACCGTAAGTAAATAGGGAACTGAAGGTGCTGCTGGACAAATTACGGGTTTAGTTTTGGTTTAGTCCAAAACCCGTTTGAGCATTCGCACTTTTAGGTTGAGTTTTCAAAGTGACTTGGTTAAGGAGGCGGCTTAAGTCCTTTAGCCCTCCTGGTTTTGTCACTGACTGTCATTAAGTAATTAGTTAAAATTAGGAGTCAAATTTGATTGAAATTTTGGGTCTGTGAGAAGTGATCTGTTCTTTGCTTGTCAATTTTCAGTATGGATAAAGTTTGCATACATGTAAGTGGAGGCAAACAACAAAAGCAACAATTGGAGTGAATAAAGAGTGGATGCAAATATAATTGCTTGAAACAAGCATTTATGGATAATATTGTTTGCTAAAAAGAAGGACTTTAATTGATACTCATCAAGACAAAAATTCTGTATGTGCTTAATTGAGAAGCCGATGAAAATTTAAGCTCGAAAAACAAGCCTTGAATTAAAAAATAATAGTCAGAAAATAACTTGATAGTGCGCCCGGAATGATGTGCTCAACAGCACAGTGCACATTCTGTTAATACAATACTGTGAAAAAAAGTGAAAGCACGATTTAGCACTAGATGGGAGCTTGCCAGCCAACCCAGTGAACGACCGACGCGTAGCTAATGCTGAGACGCTCAAAAGTACTTTTCGTCTACCGTAAAATCAGCAATTATTCAAAAATATCTGATATCAATATTGGTGAGTTCGTGCGCAAACGAGTCTCGAAACCAACGTAATTGTTTATTATCCTCACACGTAATAATTCAATTAATTTTTAACACAGCGAAGCAGCGGTATATATACAGCAAGCAAACAAAGAAAAGCGAAAACAAAGACACGGTAATTAAATTCCTTATGTCTCGCAATATCCGTTCATTACGCAATACCACCCATAACAATGAGCGATATGTGCCAATAACCGGATACCGCAGACATAATTGCACGAGGACAAAATATATTAATTCACTCGGTCACCACAGACCTTCCCCTCAGAATGATGGGTATGATGGACGACAAAGCCCCCAAAGGCTGTCCAGCATAAACATCAGTCGACAAAAAGAAATGTGGACTCCAGTAAAAACATGACAAAAAAAGACACGTAATTCTTCCAGAACTGCAACATAGAAAACCGATAATGGGTTAAAAAAGGAGTAAGCAGAAACACCAAAACTGGGGATAAAATGTTTAACGCGTTAAAATTTGAAATATGACAGTAGAAATGCTATTTTCTACGTCCATGCGACCAGAAATAGGTGACTTGGTCATTCCTAGCAGGATGACATAGCGCATTTTAGCGCGGAGAATGCAAATAACACAATATAGAGGGCTTTTCTCTGGCCCCTTAAATAATATATAGTCATCGAGTCTTTGCTCGGAATTAAATAGTTTCATAAATGCGAAAACAACAATATAAAATAAACATTCAGTAACTCTGCTGGTCGCACGAGATATATTTCGTTGAGTCATGGCATCCTATAAACTTCTTCTACTCGACACAGAATTAGAATAGCCGTAAAGCCGCATTTACACGGGCGACTTTTTTGCAACGCGATTCGACGATTTTTTATGCGTGAAAATCTCTCTCGCAGAGCGGTTACTCACACGAGGCGAGACTCGCTTGCCGCGATCGCTTTTGAGAAGAATCGCCGCCGTGTAAGTAACACCTGCGATTTGCGATGCCGATTATATTTTGCGCGACTCGATGCAAGAATCGTTCTCGCCAGTGATCACTTACACGAGGTCGATTTCAACGTCTCGAGAGTCCCAGGGCAAAGTCGCGCTCGTGTAAACAGCAAATCGTATGCAATTTACGAGTCGCCCAGGCATAGCGCAATGCACAAATGCGTTGCGAGTCGCTGGCTGCGATTACCCTAAATTTGCTTCATAAAGTATTGTGTTGATAGTACAAAACAGTCTGTAGTGCTTTTACCGTAATTAATTGTGATATCGATACTAAATTTACTTCATATTAGTTTGAAACGAAGAAGAAATATATTTCTTGTTGATGCTGGCACTGGTCTATTGCAGATACGGCAGTCATGAGCTGATTGCTGATAACTGTGAAGCCAATCAAGCAGGGCTTTAACCCTTAATAAAATGTATGATAAATTAACCACAGGAAACAGTACCTTAATTGTATTTTGTTTTTATAATACCGTAAGTACACTGTTTGCATCAGAACCAGTAAATTTTGAGTTGAGGCTGACTGTTCTTAATTTTTTGCCAATGTTGAGTGAGCATCAGTTGCTCTTAATTGGTTCTTAAATTTTGTGATCATTGATGTCAATTAAGCCGCATTTACACGGGCGACTTTTTTGCAACGCGATTCGAAGATTTTTTATGCGTGAAAATCTCTCTCGCAGAGTGGTTACTCACACGAGGCGAGACTCCCTTAGCGCGATCGCGTTTGGGAAGAATCGCCGCCGTGTAAGTAACACCTGCGATTTGCGATGCCGATTATAATTTCGCGCGACTCGATGCAACAATCGTTCTCGCTCGTGATCACTTACACGAGGTCGATTTCAACGTCTCGAGAGTCTCAGGGCCAAGTCGCGCTCGTGTAAACAGCAAATCGTAAGAAATTCACGAGTCGCCCAGGCATAGCGCAATGCACAAATGCTTTGCGAGTCGCTGGCTGCGATTATCCTAAATTTGCTTCACAAAGTATTGTGTTCATAGGACAAAACAGTCTGTAGTGCTTTTACCGTAATTAATTGTGATTTCGGTACTAAATTTACGCCATATTAGAACCGGAGAACCAATAATTTTCTTGTTGATGCTGGCACTGGTCTACTGCAGATACGGCAGTCATGAGCTGATTGCTAGCAACTGTGAAGCCAATCAAGCAAAACTTTAACCCTTTATAAAACGCATAATAAATTAACCACAGGTAACAGTACCTTAATTGTAATCTGCTTTTATGATACCTTAAGCACGCTTTTTTATAAGAATCAGTAAACTTTGAGTTAAGGCTGACTGTTTTTATCTTTTTGCCAATGTTAAGCCTCAGTTGCTCGTAATTGGTTCTTAAAGTTTGAGATCATTGATGTCAATTATGGCGACCATGTTTGTTAATATTCCTAGTGCTATGTCTGCTTGTAAACGCCTTTTTGGCTGCGTTTGCATCATCGTAAAATTGCGGAAAGCGAAAAAGAGAGCATTAATTTCTGTTTGAACGAGAGCCAAAAAGTGTTTTTGTTACCTGCGCTGTGCGCAACAGCACTCTATAGCCTCAACTTTGTTGCAATATTGCTCGCAAATACCAAAAAACCACTCAAGCTTTATTGTTTTCAATCAGAACAGAATTTAGTTTGTTTTTTGATTTGGAATTTATTCTTTTTCGGTTGTTCTTCCTAATTTGTTATTAAATTTTGAGCAAAAATGATCCTCGTGTTTTTACAAAATTTTTTGTGTATAAAAAAATGTAATCAATTTTGTCATTGCTAATATTCTGACATAGCAAAAACATACGAGTAAGTTAAAAATCTGAAAACCGTAGAACAGCTAAGACAATAAAGTCACAACAATGGCGGTTGGAGTGGACAATATATTTTGGAAATGGAGGTGCTTGTTACAGAAGCCCTCCGTAATACTGTTGACTGCAGGTGCTCCAGCGAAACTCTGGAGCCTTCACCCTGTACGTCTGGGCAAACCACAATTGAAATTGTCCCACTTAAACTGTATTGTTCAGACAAAACAAATAATATGGAACAGTACGGCATGGCAAAAAACAACTGAAATTTAACCTGAAAATAATGAACTAAAAAAGTGCCGTACGAGCGGTCTTCAAAATAAAATACTTCCGTTTGCCAATTGCTCGAATGAAACGGAATGCCAGAACAGAGGTAACTCGGCCAAAAAGTGCGTAATTTTTAAAACGTTTGCAGCCAATGGCTGCAGGAAATAAGGTGACGTGCGCAAACTGAGCAAACTGAAAATAAGAAGATGCCCAATTCCGAAACTAAAGCGGGGCAACACAAAAAAAGTCAATCGGTGCTGTGACAGTGCTAGCAGTGTAGGCTCACACCCTATGCTCACTCGTTGGGTCCAGCATCTTGTAGACAAGTACCATCCACTGGTTTTTGTCGGCTAAAACAGTGTTAGCGTTTGCTTTCTTTTCTGACCCGAGATTGCCAGTAGCCTACCGGCATCTCTTGTGGTTAAAAGAACCACATTTAAAGGGAGAAACATAACATCTACTGCACCGCATACTGCAATTAAAGATTAATTTCATGAAAATGCTATTTCTAAGCAAATCATTTTCTCAATTCCAAGTGTTTTATGGCGCTTTTTCATTTGAATTATGCCAGGAATGAGTTTTGACCTGAAGTCACTAACGTATTTTTGCACTCTTCATAATAATTCATCCTCCGCAATATACTTCCTGTAATTGCCTTGCGTTTAGCAAATGCATGCGCGGCTTATTTTATTATTGTGGATATTGATGCTTTGTAACAGCTGTGGTTTAGTAGCTCCATAACTAATTCATATGAAAACACATATTATACAAATGCTATATGGATTTTTTGAATGTTGGTTTAAATAAAAAAGAGCCAATGCTTCAGTAGCGACAAAAGGCGCCTGGTATCACTTCAGAAGAAATCAAAAAGTAAACTTAAAAACAAAATTTAACAATTGGTATTTCGTATAATATAACAGCACAGATCTACTATAAAATACGAAATACTTGTGCACTATTAAGTAAATAAACAATATGAATTTGTCAGTCACACATGCTTGGAGAAAAGGCAATTTCAAAAGTGTTTATAGAATGAATTGCACAAAAATGTTGATAAATTTTATTGTTTTCTTTTACCAAAGTATTATGTATAACCAAACAAGAAACACAGTCAGAGATGGGTTGCAGGTTGCAGTGGTGAAAAACCAAGACCTAAAGGGTAAGTGACGGAATTTTATAATACATTATGAGCATTAATGCCCGCTTCACTTTGCTCCATCCAAGCTAACTCAGAATGATACAGAGAAAATAAGCTTTTTTGAGTAATGTCAAGCGTTTAGTGCTTCATCTTTCACCTTGCATTTTCATTCCAAGTTTTAACGAAATTAGCTGCTTAATTGTATTCCCTGTATTTCGTTTTACGCCCGCGTTGGCTTCACGCATTTTGTTTTCAAAATTCCGAAGCGTGATTGTTTCAAATGCAAAAGCTGACAAGCGGCGCATCTGAAGTGCTTTTGCAGCAGTTGGCTTTTGTAAATTCAAAACCAGCAAGCAGCGCTTTGAAACTATCTCGCACCGTGTAAGTAAACCAATACGATAGCGACTCTTCCGCCGACTCGATTTTGCGAGAATCACTGGCACGCAGTCTCAACGTGTAAGTGACTTCTGCGAGTTGCAACCGTATGCGAGCATCGCGTTAAAATCTCTTCCGTGTGAGTGACTGCTACGATTTGATTTTTTGGGGGGCGTGTCTGGCGATATCGCGCAGACAAAATCTCACGTGAATCTTGCGCCGTGTAAGTGACCTACGCGATTTGAGAAAGAAAAAAGGCAAAATGTCGATTTTCGCAGCTAAAAGTCGCCCGTGTAAATGCGGCTTTATAGCGACAATGTTTGTTAATACCTAATGGTCTGTCCGCTTGTAAACGCCTTTTTAGCTGCTTTTGCAGCATCGTAAAATTGCGGAAAGCAAAAAAGCAAGCTCTAATTTTTGTTTGAACGAGAGCCAAAAAGTTTTTTTGTAACCTGCCCAATGCGCAATAACACTCTATACTCTCGAAGTTATTCAAGCTGTTTTGTTTTGAATCAGTACAGAATTTAGTTTCTTTTTTGATTTGCATTTCTTCTTTTTCGGTTGTTCTTAACCCTAGAATAGCTAAGACAATGAATTCACAATAATAGCATTTGGACAATATGTTTTGGAAATGGAGGTGCTTGTTACAGAAGCCCTCCGTTACAATATGGAGCCTTCACCGTGTCCGTCTGGGCAAACCACAATTGAAATTCTTCAACTTGAACTACATTGTTCAGACAAAATGCATAATTTGGAACAGTAAGACATGGCAAAATATATCTGAAATTTAGCCTGAAAATAATGAACTTAAAGAGTGCCATACGAGCGGTCTTGAAAATGAAATACTAGTTGCTTGAATGAAAAGGATTTGCTAGTTGCTTGAATGAAAAGGAATGCCAGAACAGAGGTAACTCGGCCAAACACAAAGGCGTGCAGGAATTACCAAAAAGCGCGTAATTTTTAAAGCGTTGGCAACAGGAACTAAAGAGAGGCGCACAAACTGAGCAAACTAAAAAGAAAAAGCGGCCGGATCAAAACTAGAGCGGGGCAACACAAAAAAGGTCAATCGGTGCTGTGACAGTGCTGGAAGAGTAGGCTGATAGGCTCACATCTATGCTCACTCGTTGGGTCCAGCACTTTGTATACAAGTACCATCCACTGGTTTTTGTTGGCTAAAAACGTGTTAGCGTTTGCTTTCTTTTCTGACCCGAGATTGCTAGAGCCTACCGGCAATTCTTGCGGTTAAAATAACCACAGTTAAGTGAAGAAGCACAACTCCTACTGCCCCGCATATTGTGATTAAACATTAATTTCATGAAAATGATGTTTATAATGAAATCATGTTCTCAATTTCGAGTGGTTTTATGGGGCTTTTTCATTTGAATAACGCCAGGAATGAGTTTTGACATGAAGTCACTGGCGTATTTTTGCTCAGTTCATAATAATTCATCCTCCGCACTGTACTTACTGTAATTGCCTAGCGTTTAGCAAATGCATGCGCTGCTTGTTTTATTATTGTGGATATTGGTGCTTTGTAACAGCTGTGGTTTAGTAGCTCCATAAAAAAATTACATGAAAACACATA
Organism: Trididemnum nubilum; assembly: GCA_963965965.1. Lineage (NCBI taxonomy): Eukaryota > Metazoa > Chordata > Ascidiacea > Aplousobranchia > Didemnidae > Trididemnum > Trididemnum nubilum. Next base: position 23,720,577 of record OZ014470.1, read on the forward strand.
ATTATTATATGAATGCTATGTGGATTTTTTTAATGTTGGTTTAATTGAAAAAGAGCCAGTACTTCTGTAGTGACAAAAGGCGCCTGGTATCACTGCAGAAGAAATCAAAAAGTAAACTTCTAAAAACAAAAATAAAATTTAACCATTAGCTTTTCGTATAGTATATGACAGCACAGATCTCCTATAAAATACTAAAATACTTGTGCACTATTAAGTAAATAAACAATATGAATTTGTCAGTTACACATGCTTGGAGAAAAAGTAATTTCAAAAGTGTTTTTAGAATTAACTGCACAAAAATATTGATAAATTTTATTGTTTTACCCAACATTATGCATAACCAAACAAGACACACAGTCAGAGATGGGTTGCGGTAGAGAAAAACCAATACCGAAAGGGTAAATGACAGAATTTTATAACAAATTATGAGCATTAATGCCCGCTTGACTTTGCTCCATCCAAGCCAACTCAAAATAGCATTTACGTATCACACATTCGGCTCGAGCAGCACGCCGCCGTTGCTGCTTCATCTTTCACCTTGCTTTTTCATTGCAAGTTTTGACATTAGCTGCTTAATAGTATTTTTCGTATTTCGTTTTACGCTTGCGTTGGCTTCGTTCATTTTCTTTTCAAAATTCCAAAGCGTGATTGCTTCAAATGCAAAAGCTGACAAGCGGCGCATTTGAAGTGCTTTTGCAGCAGTTCGCTTTTGCAAATTCAAAACCAGCAAGCAGCGCTTTGAAACTATCTCGCACCGTGTAAGTAAACCAGTGCGATAGCGACTCTTCCGCCGACTCGATTTTGCGAGAATCACTGGCACGCAGTCTCAACGTGTAAGTGACTTTAGCGAGTAGCAATCGAATGCGGGCGCCGCGTTAAAATCTCTCCCGTGTGAGTGACTGCTACGATTTGATTTTTCGAAGGGCGTGTCTGGCGATATCGCGCAGACAAAATCACACGTGAATCTTGCGCCGTGTAAGTGACCTACGCGATTTGAGAAAGAAAAAAGGCAAAATGTCGATTTTCGCAGCTAAAAGTCGCCCGTGTAAATGCGACTTTAATAGTATTTTTCGTATTTTGTTTTACGCTTGCGTTGGCTTCATTCATTTTCTTTTCAAAATTCCAAAGCGTGATTGCTTCAAATGCAAAAGCTGACAAGCGGCGTATTTGAAGTGCTTTTGCAGCAGTTTGCTTTTGCAAATTCAAAACCAGCAAGCAGCGCTTTGAAACTATCTCGCACCGTGTAAGTAAACCAGTGCGATAGCGACTCTTCCGCCGACTCGATTTTGCGAGAATCACTGGCACGCAGTCTCAACGTGTAAGTGACTTCAGCGAGTAGCAATCGAATGCGGGCGCCGCGTTAAAATCTCTCCCGTGTGAGTGACTGCTACGATTTGATTTTTCGAAGGGCGTGTCTGGCGATATCGCGCAGACAAAATCACACGTGAATCTTGCGCCGTGTAAGTGACCTACGCGATTTGAGAAAGAAAAAAGGCAAAATGTCGATTTTCGCAGCTAAAAGTCGCCCGTGTAAATGCGACTTTAATAGTATTTTTCGTATTTTGTTTTACGCTTGCGTTGGCTTCATTCATTTTCTTTTCAAAATTCCAAAGCGTGATTGCTTCAAATGCAAAAGCTGACAAGCGGCGCATTTGAAGTGCTTTTGCAGCAGTTTGCTTTTGCAAATTCAAAACCAGCAAGCAGCGCTTTGAAACTATCTCGCACCGTGTAAGTAAACCAGTGCGATAGCGACTCTTCCGCCGACTCGATTTTGCGAGAATCACTGGCACGCAGTCTCAACGTGTAAGTGACTTCAGCGAGTAGCAATCGAATGCGGGCGCCGCGTTAAAATCTCTCCCGTGTGAGTGACTGCTACGATTTGATTTTTCGGGGGGCGTGTCTGGCGATATCGCGCAGACAAAATCACACGTGAATCTTGCGCCGTGTAAGTGACCTACGCGATTTGAGAAAGAAAAAAGGCAAAATGTCGATTCTCGCAGCTAAAAGTCGCCCGTGTAAATGCGGCTTAACATTGATTATAACGCGAAAAAATTCAGCTTATACAGAGGTAAGAGGAAAATATGCAAACGCAAGTCATGCATTGGAAAGGTCAATTATCGGACACCCATTATCAGTGCAACTACGTCTACATTTCTAGCACTGCTTAACTGTGGTAGATAAGGAGTTAGGAATGATAACACAGACGTGACGCATTACTAATTCAAAAATCATAAACGCTTTACAGGCGGTTGATAATTACAAAACAATTTAGTAAGAAACGCAATAATATCAAGTTTTTGTCAATTGGGCCGAGGGTTTTTCATTTTCATGTTGCAGAAATTCATTTTCATACTGGTCTTCCGAGGCCAGCAAATTTTCTTTCGAGGCCGATGGGGATGTTGAGATAGGGGGTGATAACTGGATATTTTGCGAGGTGCTGGTTGGTGATGGAGAGAGTTAGTTGTGGGGATTATTGCGTCTTGTAGGTTGGAGGTACTTGGGGTTGGAGTGGTCATAGGTTTTAGTTTTGAAGGTTTTTGTTTCGTGGAACGTTTTCTCAAATTATACGGTATTATTGGTAATTTGTGCATTACCGGGTGAGCGGGTTGTGAAAAGTTTACACATAAATAAGCAAAACAATTTACAGGTAAATATGCGAAAAAATTTTTACAGGTGAATAAGCAAAACTTTTACTAGTAAATATGCGAGAAAAATGAATTAAAAGTCTGTACCGTTTTTTTTTTGTCAGAAGTTTCTTCTTCAGGTTCCTTCAGGTTTCCGGTTTCCGTTTCTGGCCACTCGAACAACGCTTCTTCGAATAGCTGGGCAGTTTTGAACAACGCACGAATAGTTTTGAAAAGTTCTTGTCCTGTTTTGGAACTCTTCTGGAACTCTTCACTCGAATTCTTTAGCGAACTCTTTTCGAGAGGTTGAGCAATTTTCAGCTTAATATTACTGTTTCACTTCTCACTTTTTTTTTTTTTTTTGAATGTTCTGAAAGCTTCTTGCTGAAGCTTTGGATCAGCGCAGACTCACTCGAGGCACCAATTTGGTGAGCGCCCCTTCGGGCGCTCCTCACACGTAATAATTCAATTAATTTTTAACACAGCGAAGCAGCGGTATATATACAGCAAACAAACAAAGAAAAGCGAAAACAAAGACACGGTAATTAAATTCCTTATGTCTCGCAATATCCGTTCATTACGCAATATCACCCATAACAATGAGCGATATGTGCCAATAACCGGATACCGCAGACATAATTGCACGAGGACAAAATATATTAATTCACTCGGTCACCACAGAACCTTCAGAAAAGTAGAAATCCCAAACAATGTCAAAAATATTAACTTCATCGTTTCTGATTCTAAAAAAAATGATCCGTCAGGTTAAGCCAGCGTATTTTAGAGCATGGGTGGGTCGCCAAAGCTTTATGAATGAATGAATGGGTTGCTGCGAGCCAAGTCAACTAACCGCGACAAACTGACCGCGAACAAACTGACCGCGAAGCAACAATTTCGTTACAGTGATTTCGTCACTGATTTTGTCGCAGTGATTTCGTCTCTAAGTAAGGGTTCGGGCAAGATGGCTCAGGGGATAGTAAAAATATATTTAGGATCGCCCTTCTCAGCCAATCGGCGTTGTTCGCGGTCAGTTTGTTCGCGGTCAGTTGTCGTGGACCCGGGTTGCTGACACAAGTAGAGCCCTCAGTACTTTGATTATCTTTAATTCATAGTTAGGCAAACGAATATCCAATATTCTATGAAGAAGCCCTAAAGATTATAATCTCTTTCCCAAGTTCATATTTACGTGAGATGCGATTTTCTGCTCTAACATTTATAAAAGAGAAATATAGAAACAGTCTGGGTGAAGAGCATCCAATGCGTTTAGCGTTGAGTGATGTTGAGTCACGATTTTAAAAATTGTTGAAGCGAAATGGTGATAAATGTTGTGAAATAAAAGTACTGCTTTTTGTGTTCTGTTTTTTTGTAACTACTTAGTTGGGTCACAGCTGTTCTTGCAGATAGCGTGTTTAAGCGAATTTAGATCGCAGAAAAACATGGTTGGGAAACACTGCGTTAAGCCTTTGAAAAGTCAATTGTTAGTGTGACGTTGCGTCAGCACTGTTTAAGTAGAAGTATCCACCCGATGTCGTTTTGCAAAATACGTTTAAAAGATGAAAGATCGCATATTTGGCTTAAATCTTTTCAGCGACTTGGTCAACAAGGGAGCTTTAGCCCTTTTAGTCTCCCCTAACTGTGTCACCGATTAAAGCATATTTTATTTTCTCACAAATGATCAATAAGAAGCAAAATGTTGAGTTTGCTGCTAAGAAATCTGAGTTGCGAGTAATGTAAAAATGCAACATTCTATACTATAACTGCAGTTCGGTAACCCATTGCAGTTGTAATACAAGCTTACTAAAATTGCTTTATCACCAGCCAAAGTGTGTTTTAACGTACTACAAAAGCTTCAACTTTTAAGATAACTCCGCACTGTTCCATTCAACAACGGGTCTTTATCAAGTATTACTTATAACTTACCTGAATGTTTATTGCACTAGTTGACAAAAGTTTTAAACTGCTGTGAGATTTGTTTTTGGACTTTGTGGTTCTGCTTTGAGTGTGCATAATTTGCATATGCTACCATATTTGAAAAGCTTTCATTTTTCCAGTTAAATTTTGCATTCAGTTTAAAATTGCTTTGCTCGCGTACAAATGCCTGCATGGTTGTTGGTTACGCTCCTGTATAGTGATTTGAAAAGTTCAATCCGCTCTCGTTCTACTGAACTTCGGCTAGATATAGCTTACGACGTGTTGATGATGTAGTAATAGGCATAGGCGTAGCCAGGATTTTTGATTGGGGGGCAAACCACAAATCACATGCAATGACGTCGTCAGAAACTTCGAAAGAGGAATTTTTTGTGGGAGCAAAGGTAACAAAGATTAAAAGATCAGGGGGCACATGACAGACATTTCCTCGTTCGCTTTAATAACGAGTTTTTTTTAAGAGGTGCTAACGAACGAAATACTCGCTATACGTAAGAGGTCATTTTTGCACGTGTATGTAAAGCCTTGCGAAATCCGTTACGTCATTCTTTCTCGCTAACTTGCTTCGAGCGATTGCGGAAAGCAGTTCGAGTAAAAAAACGTCACATTTTCCTCGCCAACTTAAAGAGGATCTTGAAGCACTCTTTAAGCGTGCGAGAAATGTTTTTGGTTCAGAAATTTAATGGCGAAATGTTGAAAACTTTTAACTCATGCGAATTTTTGCTGAATATTAATTCAAATCGTCGCCATGTTTGCTATAAGACTGGTAAAAAAAACAGCGAATTGCATTGAAAACCATTTGCTGTTTCGATTGAGAAAGAAATGCTAAGTAGTGTAAGTTGACAAAAACAATGACACACTCCTTTTATAAGAATGATTTTCTAAAACACGAGGCTCATTTTTGCTCAAAATTTAAGAACAAATTAAAAAAACACTGCCAGCCTCGGCAGCAAAACAAACCCAAAAAAAAATCAAACAAATCAAAGAAACTAAAATTCGTGCTGATTCAAAACGATAAAATTTCAGTGATTTTCTTGTGTTTGCAAGCAAAATTGCAACTGTTCAAGGTTATAAAGCTCTGCTGCTCTGCACAAGCAATTGAGAAATTTTTTCGGCAGTTGTTCAACTTGAAAAAAGCTTGCTTTTTTGCTTTTGCAATTTTACGATGCTGCAAAAGCAAGAAAAAAGCCTTCACTTAAGTCTTAAGCAGACAGAGCGATAGGAATTAAACAGTGTTTCAAACATGCCCGCTAAAATTGACATCGATGCTCTTAAAATTTTTACAAAATCAAGAACAAATGAGACTGAATATTGGCAAAAAATTAAAAACAGCTAGTCTCAACTCAAGATTTACCGTTTCTAAAAAGGAAGTGTGCTTCGACTTGCTCACTTTTGAAAATTTTTGAAACCTTAAGACCTTTAGTTGCTATTAACATATGAGTTTACCCACTAACAACCTCAAGGGCGCTTTACTTCATTTAAAAATTATAGTATGGAAAAAGTTGTTCTTATTTTACATTGATCCAAAAATATAATTAAATTCTGTCGTTCATTTACTAATTGTTATCAGTTGAAGAATTTGCTTGCGTTGAATAATCACGCATAGCTCAAAGTATCTTTTTCCATAACAATGTAGTACATACAATACGCTTGAACGCATTATTTTGAACTAGAAATGCATCTGACGTCACAATGAGATATTTATTACGTACTAACACAAGTTACAAACATCTCGCAAAGAAATTCGAGCGAGCCGTTTTAACGCGTGTTGGGCGAGACGGCTCAGAAATGGCAGTTAGTCTACCAGAGGTGGAGTCGAGGACACAAGGCTCGAGGCCAAGGCCAAGGACACAAAAAAAATCCGAGGCCAAGGCCAAGGACAGCCTTTCCGAGGACAGACACTCTCGAGGCCAAGGACAGGAATGCTCGAGGCCAAGGCCAAGGACCAAGGACACAAAGCGCAAGTGCTCTCCAAAAAAAAAAAAAAAAAAAAAAAAAAAAAGGTCTTCACAAAAATTTTTCAAGCGATCTCCACGAAAAAACCCTTTCCAAAAAATTTTTCAACCGCTCCACAAAATTTTAACTTTCCAAAAAATAGTGCTGTCCTCGAGCCGAGGACAGGCCAATTTTCGAGGACTTGAGGCCTCGAGGCCAAGGCCAAGGACTTGACCTTCGAGGCCAAGGCCAAGGACTTCAAAATCTGTCCTCGAGGACGTCCTCGAGGCCAAGGACGTCCTCGAGGACTCCACCTCTGTAGTCTACGAAGATTTTTTGCTCGTTAGCGCTTTTTAGCGAGCGAGAATGGCCTTTACGAGCTCGTTAGTACGTTCTGTCATGTCGCCCCAGAAGCCGTGGCCTGATGTTGGCTCGTAACTATGAACTCTTCAAGGAGAGGGCTTAAACCAATAGCTAAAATGCGAAAATGTCTAAATTGAGAAACGTGTTCGAGTAAAGAAGTGTCCTGTAATTCAAATGTATCACAGACAGGGTCTGGGGGCGGAGCCTCCAGCCGCCGGAGGCTATGGGGTTCTGCAGCCGCTGGGCGATTTTTCGTAATTTTTTAGAAAAAAAGCTATTTTAGTACCATTGGATCACATTTTGCACGTATTCAAAGCCATTTGAAAGTGCTAGATTTTTAACATATGAAAGCCAATTGAAAAAATTAAGTTAAGTACTCCTTTTACTTGCAATTTAAGTCCAAAACACGTTTAAAAACTTGCATTTTGGGGTAAAATTTTGTGAGTGATTTGGCCAAAGTAGAGAGAAGGGAAGTACATGCCTCCTGCAATATTTTAGCAATAAATAACAATCTAGTCAAATACTTTCCTTAGAGATTATTGTTTTGTCATGAAAACAACCAGTTATAGGAGTACATTTATGGCCAGGGAGCCCAGGCCCTCAATTCAAAAACTTGTTCAATGAGCATTTCCCTTACTGTAGCTAATTTGTTTCAAAAGTATTTTGTTGCATAAAAATTGGCGAGGTGGAGGTGAATTGTTATTGAAAAATGTACAATAGATTGTTACGCCTACAAAACATTTTATTGCCCGGGCCGGATTTACATTGAGTTGGGTCTGTGGCACTTTGCGATTTTTGCAATATTTTCCTCCCAAATACAGGTGGAGACCAAACAAAAGTCTTTTCTGAGCGCGGGGGCCCATGGCACTGTGCCATATGTTAAATCCGTCCCTGGTTATTGCATTACGTTCATAAAAACGTTAGATAAGGGCCTCAGTTGGCAACTTTAAAGATACAAACCCATAATTTCACCCGGGTTATACGTTTAAATTAGTTGGCAAACATTAGATTGAAGACGCCCGAGCCCCCTGTAGCAATATTATTGTTGGGGGCCCATTTGAATATTATTGTAAGGGGCCCATTTAATTGGTTGGTAAAAATTACTATGAGGGGGCCCGGGCCCCTTGGATCAATATTGTTGTTGGGGGACCATTTAAATATTATTGATGGGGGCCCATTTAAATTGGTTGGTAAAAATTAAATTGAGGGGCCCGGTCCCCTGGATCAATACTATTGCTAATTACTGCTGTACGCGTGTACTGTTGTAAGCGAAGATGCTAAAAGAAAGTGAAACTGAAGAAACAATAGTATTTCTTGCGACATTTTTATCATTGGCAGCAATTCAACTGGGGGGGGGCGGCCCCCTGGTTTCCCCTGGCTACGCTTATGGCTATAGGTCATGTGATGTTACTGGAAGGGTAAATACTAGCATTTACTCTTTTTTCCTGGAAGTTCAGGCTGAGAAAAGAGATTCAGTGTTTCCAAAAACTTTCTAGGGGCATATCTCTTTGTATTAAATAGTTAAATGTATTTGCAACCTCAGCCTCTAAATAAGAACAAAACATTTCAAAAATTGTATTTCCATTTTTGCTATTTTGAAAACTACCGGAATTGGCTGGATGCTTCACCCCCTTTAGTACCAGCCACTAAAAAGCACGCTGTCGCGAACCACCAGATATCGCTTGACAATGGCACATTCTATTATAGTCAGTACACTGTAAAATTTTGCATGGGGGGACGCTTTTGCAGCCGTGACCAAACGCATTTGGAATGCGAAAGTACTTAAGAGGAAATTATGTCTTTCGGTCCCCAAAATCGAAAAAGAAAAAGGTCTTCACCGCAATTTAGGACTAAATTCGGCCGGAATTTGTGGGATTTATTCGTGCTGCCAGGCCCTTTTTCGTCTGTTCAACCAGCACTCAAACCTCGATGATGGGACGCAGAATCTCGATGGGGAAACGCTAAATCTTGATGGGGGGATGCATCCCCTCGCGTACCCCTACAATTTAAGTACTGATTATAATTATATTATCAGTTAACACATATCGTTTTGCGCCCTGAAAATTGTTGAGTCCTAGATCCCTCGGTAACTTAGTATGGCCACGGGTATGGCTCTGCCCCTATTTGCTACTTGCATCTCAGATTGCGTGGTCTCAAGTTGGAATGAACTTATTATTTTCCCAAAATAACTAAATGAAAACAATTTTTACGCGACGAAATTAAGCGTCGATATTTCAATCAGTACCGTCGCCAGAGCAAACGAAGTGAGGAGTACTAGCAGAAAGTTTGGGGGGAACTTAAATAGACCAAGCTTTTGCACATAAAAACTGATGTTTTACGGCTACAAATTAGGCGCTAGTTTCAAAAAAGAAGCGTATAAGGCCAGCAGCGTTTCTTTGTTTGTTTCGTATGCGGCTCATACAATCGCTTGAAAAATCTGTCCGCAGAAGCGCAACCAGAGTTTTGCTAAGAGGGATGGGGCTTAACCCAAAAGTAATTTTTTTTGCGCAAACATTGTCAACTTTTGTTCCCGTGCTGAACAAACTGATGCAATTCAAGCGTATCATGGAGGGGTCTGGGTGATTTTGCGGCAAAAAATACCAATTTTAACGCCATTTCAGTCACTTTTTGCACGTTTTGAAGCTATATAATTACATCAAATTGCTAAAATTTGGAAGTCATTGAAAGAATTAAATTGCCTAGCCCCTTCAGCCCCCCTTATATTTAAGGTCAAGTCAAAAACACGTTTAAGCGCGTGTATTTTGAGGTTAAATTTTCTAAACGACGTAGCTAAAGGGAGCTGAAGCCCCATAGCCCATCTTCCTGGTTACGCAACTGACTGCGACCTAAAAAAATCATGAGTGTGTTTCAAAAAACTAGGCCCGGCGCCAGGATAGCGTGACTGGGGGGGCAGAAATAAATTTTGGGGGGGCACGAGAAATTTATTTATGTGAATTCGAGAGGGGCACGGGGGCACGGAAAATTTATCCCAGTCTGGATCAAATGAACGAGGTGAAGACCAAAAATTCAGAGGGATTTTCCGACCGAAGTCATAAATTCAAACGGTTTTTCCGGCCAATAACAGGCGATCTTCAGAAAAAAAGGTCTTCACTGGAAATTCAGAGAGATTTTCCTGCCGAGATCCTGAATTTCAAACAGTTTTTCCAGCCGAAAACAGGTGATCTCCAAAAAAAAAAAGGTCTTCATCCCAAAAATGTCATGAAATCCGGTGTCAGTTCACAAAAAGTACAAAAATACCGCTGGCAAATACCAATTTGGGCCTCGATTTGCACTCCAGTATTACCGAGCCTGTTAATTTCTTTGGGGCACAATCCTCGCTTGGGGGGGCACAAGCAGTCAATCGGGGGGGGCACGGCCCCGGAATTCCCCCCGTGGCGCCGGGCCTGAAACAAACGTTTTCACTCATTACTCAGATCATAATCACTAACAAAGTACCGGTAACGATTCTATTAGCTTACTTTCCTATTTCGCGACCCATCCATAAAGGCGTGTTAGCAAGACGGTTTATTGCGTGACACTTATTTATAGTAGTTGGTCGCCCGCAATTTCGCAAAAAGAATGGAGAAAACTTACCTTGCAGTTGGTCGAGCGGTAACGCGTTTGTCTCTGGAGCGGGAGGTCTTGGTTCAAATCTTGGGTCGGTAAAATCGGACAGAGTGTTGCCAACGGCTTGCCACCGCTGCGACATTTCTACGAGAGAAGCTGTGTTGCACAGGTGCAACGACGCGTAGATGGCCCCCCCAACTCGTTGCACGCTTCGGCCTAACACGGCGAGTACCGTATAATGAAAGATTTGATTCGGAGAAAACTTCAAACGAGAATTACGTTTGAATAAATTTATTATTCCTTTTTCCATTATTGTTTGTTGTCTTGTCGTTACATGATGTTCCAAAAACGTGTTCTGCGTAAATCGAAATGGGGGGTCACAAGCAGTTGCTAGGGAGGACACGGCCCCCTGGCATCCCCATAGCGACGGCACTGATTTCAATGTGTCTTTGCATGTTCAGTTGTTCACACCTTTGCTTAAGGTTTATTCTTGCAAACTTAATCACATTCGTATTTTTTTAGGCAGAGAAGTGTTTTCCAAGATACATCTAGCAGAGAATCGCTCATTTCTCAAAAAAATGTTTCTATTTGAAAAGGCCAAGACCAATAAAGCTCCCGTTTGCGTGCCTTTTATCTGTCCTGAACGCCCTAACGGAGCAGCAGGATTACAGAATTACAGGATGACAGGTTTACAGAGCAGCTTTTCGGTAGACGCGTTGCTGCTTTTGGCCAAAAACAAAGTACCTTGCGAGCGACTGCTTTCAGAAATGGAAAAGCGTTAAAGGTAAGTTGCTTTTTTTTGAAACTGAGATAACTACGAGCACATCGAATTTCAAACTCAAAGCAACTAAAATGGGCTGAAATATACTTATACTGTTCTCACACTTTGGCGACTTTGACTGCAACTCAACTGCGAATTGAACATTTTTCAGTTTTCTGACTTTCCGCGCAGTCTCAGCGCATTCGCAGTCAGTCTCAGCGAATTCGCAGTGGAGTCGCTAACAAGCAAAAATTTTTCAATCTATTCAAAAAGTTTTCAATTTGCAGCGCAGTCTCCGTGGAGTCGTACTGCAGTCTCCGTAGAAATTGACGGAGACTGCGCTGCGGACCTATGGAGACTGCAGTGAGACTCTTGGCGAGTGCACGGAGATTGCGCTGCGAATCATATCAAGTATAAGGGAGATGACGAAGTTCATTGTTTGTAATAATTTTCATTTTGCAAAATAATGAGTGGTGGAAAGGTAGTAAAATAAATAATTCCGTGAATGTCAGCTGTTAGGCTAAGATAGGGCCTAAAACTGAAATATTCTTGCCTGAATCTAATGAAACTAATAAAATAAGGATGAAATTTGATGAAGTAGATCAAAACAAATAATAACATCGGAAAACTTTTCAACAAAATGTTAACACGGAATTGGATAGCATAAAAACTTGGCTTTTTAATAGTCGGAGTCAATATTTTCGATGATTTTGAAACTTTTAGTAATACTAGTAATTTTGGAATTTACTGTTAAATTTTCTTAGGAAAGTTTAGGGATGGTGCGGTTGCCAACGTAAATGTTAGCCACAGTATATCTGCGTTAATACAGGGCGATGTTGGATCACATATAATATGTCAGAAAGTGGGGTCCACTCGATTCTGGCTTATAGTCAGTAAGTAGACAATATAGGGCTGGTGATACGCTAGATAACTGATTGCTGGTATTCATTTCAATTGATGGGTGACTGCTTATAAAATGATTAGCTTACCCCCTTGGCTTGTGTTTGTTTTTGAAAGCAACAATACCGTATGTTGCCGAGCAACATTAAGTTAATTTCCGATTTATTTCGCCTTTTTGGTGAACTTGCCTTTCGCAGGATATCTAATCTTTTTGTGTGTTATTTGCAAATTGATAATTAATGACGAAGTCGGGAAGTCTCTCAAATAGATGGGTTTATGACAGCTTCAACTATTTTATTCTCGGCAAAACTAATTCCTGACGTTCAATTTTTATGCTCTAAAGTTAGATATGTTAATAATTTAGTAAAATTGACTTTGAATGCAATCTATTTAACGAAAACTGTGCCAATTTGCTGAGCATATATCCTCTTCAATTACAGAAATAATACGAAATAACACAAACTTGAACTAAAATGATAATAAGACACAACTAGAAAATGATATCGCAAGCGATATGTAGGGACTTCGCGAAAGTATCTAACTATACTGAACAAACGAACTTCACAATTGCGTTAAGCGTGTTTGTGGTTGATAGTCAGATCCAAGGATGGCAGTACGGTAGCCTACGGTACGCTTCAATTTTTGCTAAAAAGTACGGTACGCTTGTTGCGAAGGTAAGGGTACGGTACGTCGGTACGCTGTTTGAATGTGCGTACTAAACGTACTAACATACCGCACCATACAAGTACGTTACGTAACAAAGTTTGCAACTCGCTGACGACGCTACGCAGTAGTACGTACCGTTCTTGTGTTAGTATCATGCATTGTTACGTGCCTCTAAATTGTTTTTGACCCGTGTTCTAATTCCTTAGTTCTGATTATTTGTTCTACTTCTCTTTCTTCCCCCAAAACTAATGCCAATAGGCGCCACATGAGTTGAAAAGCTCCAAACTTGGCAAAACTGATATTCATGAATTCTATTTTAGAATATGTATGCAATTAAACCTTTTTTTACAGCGCGAAAAACGAGAACTTCGAAAAAACCTTAGCAATTTTTTACCTACGTAGTCGTATACCGTACCTTTCAAGTGCCGTACGTTTAGAGCGTACCATCCAATGAAAAGAACGTAGGTTCGGTATGCATGCAAATTTTTTTTTTTTGATACCCTACGTTAGTGCGATACGGTGAATTTTTGAAGTATATTATGTTCAAATTTTGAACTAACCGTACCGTACTTCCATCCTTGGTCAGATCTGAAATACATCGCTTTCGAATTTCATAATGTTCTATTAAATTGATCAAGTTTGTGGTTAACGGCTTTCAAAATTCAAATGTCTAGAAAAGGTTGCTACAAAATGTCAATCAAAATTTTACAACTCTGCTTGTTCTCGTTTCAACTTTTAAGGAGTTTGTTGAATTTTCACTAAACAGCTCAGCGCATTTGTTAAAATTGTGATTACAAACAAAACCCTAGTTAAAACAAATATTTCGACAATAACTTGCATTATCTTGACCAGAAATTTGACACACTATCATAAACATCAAATCTACACCCTCAACCAGCTCACTGCAATATTTTTTTGAAGAAGAATTTTATATAACCGCAATGCACATGTATGAACACTTCTACTGATTTTTCTCAAAATTTAAGAACTAAACCAAAACAATGACTGCCTTAGCAATTAGCATGGAAAAAGATGCGTACTCAACAAAATTTAGAAACAAAAAATCAAATTCTTATAAATTTACAAGTGATATTGCAGATTCTTACTTAACGATGACTTCACATTGAAAACTGATATTAATTACCTACTCTATGCTTCCCTGAACCCTAGATGTAATGTTTGAAGTCAAACAACTACTGCATTTACCACAGCTTATCTACTTCTTTTGCATATTACGCTCTTTTCAGTTCATTTTAACAGCTTTGAAATTATTTGTTCTCAAAGTTTAAAGGTCTCAAAAAGTTATCAGAATAATCAAGTAACGTCAATCAAAAAGCTATTAGGAGTTCCAAACAGTTTTTCATTTTGTTTTGAAATAACATAGAGCGATCTCTGCAATTTCAGCGACTTTATTACATCAGCCAAACTTAACACTTACCACGGCCAAAAATATGCACGCATTTTACAGCTATTCCCATTCCAAGAACGCTATTTAGCAATGCGACCCAAAGCACCCAACATACTGGATTTTGTACAGTATATTGTGTTACATCCATTATTCAGCACGAAAGCTTTCTTAATAAGATTGTTCAAAAACTTTGAAGGGTAAGTAGAAGATTTTTTCAACGTCTCAAGTGACAGTTTAGTAAAAAAAACTGGGCCATCTAGCTTAAATCCAACGAAACCATTAAGCTCAAGTACTTCAACAACTTAAATGATTGAGTAATTCCATAAGTTTGACTCTTCTACTTTTTTGTGATACCAATTCATTGTGAGAATTCATCTTGTAGTTTGAAGGTCCATTTAAGGGCTAATTGTCCTACGAGGCATTGTCAAGGCAAGGGGTGGCGAAACCCGGGGGGATATATTTAGTACTTAAATTGTAAAATTTTGCATGGGGGGACGTCTTTGCAGCCTTGACCAACTTTACAAAAAACTTAGAGGAAATTATGTATTTCCGTCGCCGAAATTGAATGAAGACCAAAAACAAGAAACAGGTCTTCTACGAAAATGGAAGTCATTTTTCCCCGGAATCAGTTGAAGACCAAAAAAAAAAAGGTCTTCACCGAAGGTTGCGACCATTTTCGGCAAAAAATTTGTAGGATCTTTTAGTCCTGGATGTCTATTTTCCTCTGGTCATCCAGCGCTCAACTCTCGATGGGAGGACGCCTAAATCTCGGCGGGGGACGCTAAATCACGATGGGGGACGCTAACTCTAGATGGGGGGACACGTCCCCCTTACAATTTAAGTACTGGATATATCCCCCAATAATTTGACTGTTTCCCCTTAATAGTTTAAGTATGGTCTACATCTGCATCCCCCCAATAATTTGACTGTGGTATGCATCTGAGCGTAGGTGTCCACTTGAATTTGGGGGAAAAAAGCGTTCCATTTTAAGGCCTTTTTTTGGTCTTCACCTGAATTTGGGGAAAAAAGTGTTCCATTTTTGGTAAAGATCTTTTTTTGGTCTTCACTTAACTTGCTCACTTGAACAAAATCGTGGTCGAAGTTCATCCCCCCAATGTTGAAAATAGGGCAAAATTGGGGTAAAATTGCAAATTATCCCCCCCAATGCTCAACAAAGATCGGCACCCCTGGTCAAGGCAATTATCCAACATGGTACTCTTAAAATTTGATATGTCTAGCTGGAGTACTTCGTAATAAAAATTTTTAGGTGCCATTTGGCATGGTATCCTCAATGTGGCCAACTAAATTTTGTCATCTTTAATCTGTGATTCATATTAATCTGTACAATTGATTTAATTTGTTTAGCTTTTGTAGTTAATGGGGGGAGGTGACAGCATAATTGGAGGACTCCTATAGTATGAGATCCTCAACATTTTTTTATATTATATTTTTACCTGTCTTGAAAATTTTATTTGCTTAGCTTGAGTGGTTAAAAATTTTGAAGAACCCATTGGAGAAGGACTCCCCAATTGTGGTACCTGAAATTAGGTATAGTTTGTTTACTTATTCTGATTTTATCTTTCTTTTATGCTAACCTATTCTGAAAGTTTCATGTGTCTAGCTTGAATGGTTGAAAAGTTTGAATTTTTGAGGACCCTCCATTTTGGTGCCCCAAATTTTGTCAAATTTTATCTTTCCTTTATATTTGCTTGCGTATCTTGAAATTTTGGTGTGTCAAGCTTAAACAATTAAAAGTTTGAATCATGGCATCTTCGTTTGAGAGGAATCCCCAATTGTGATACCTCCAATTTTGTCCCCAATTGTGATACCTCCAATTTACCATCCTCGTTTGAGAGGGATCCCCAATTGTAATACCTCCAATCATCCAGCGCTCAACTCTCGATGGGAGGACGCCTAAATCTCGACGGGGGACGACCTATCTTTTCTTCATAGTTATCTATTCTCAAAATTTCATCAGTCTAACGTAAGTGGTTAAAGTTTGAATTTTGGCGTCCTTGTTTGATGGGGATTTCTTCATTTTGGTATCCCCAAATCCCCAAATTTCGCAAGGTTTTACATACAAGTGCAAAAATAACCTCTTACGTTTAGCGGGTATTTCGTTCGGTAGCGCCTCTTAAAATAAACTCGTTGTTAAAGCGAACGAGTAAATTTCTGCCATGTGGGCCCTGGTGTGCTAGACACGATAACAAGAGTGAGCAAGTACTACACCTGCAATCTTTGCTGGGTTTAGTTGATTTTTAATATCTACCCATTCCGAAATTTTGATCTACCTAGCTCCTACGGTTTAAAAGTTCGAGATTTTTGAGGATCCGATTGAGGGGGATCCCCAGCCTGGTACCCCCATTTTATTCGAACACTAGTCCTCTCTGATATCTTCAATCGCTCAAACTTTGAATACAGTGCGTTTAGCGGTTTAAAAATAGATAGCGCTAGAAGAAAAAGAAAGAAGAAAAAACAAAAGTACAAAAAAAGATGCCAAAACAAGAAAAATTGTTTTCAAGTTGGGGTAAACGAACATAACCACAAGAAAAGTGAGTGATAGTGTGCTCAAAAACCACAAATTATTTTTATCAATATCGGTAATTACCGAGATATATCGATTCAAAATCGTCAACTTTTTGGCCATTTTTGGCCATTTTTTTGTCCAAAATCGTCAACTTTTGTTCATTCAACTTTTTTCCATTTTTGTAAAATTTTGGTCACAAAACCGAGCGCCCCCAAACACGGTTTGCATAAAGCAATCGCTAGCACCCGCATTGTTTCCAAGTTTCAGCTTTCACGTCAAGTAGTTTTGGAATTACAAGCGAATTTATAAGTTTTCAAGTCAAAAATCGCCGTATTTTTTTGGTGTCTAAATTCACAATCACGTGACCTAGGATCCCCAAAATCGGCACACATGACGTTTCTAATAATTCTTATAATGAATCCAAATTTCAACTTTGTTGGTTGTACCGTTTGCTAGTTATAAGCAAATCAAATCTCATCTGCCAAAATTCGCAAACAAAAACAATGATACTATGCGCCAGCGCGAAGTCCCAATTAAAAAGCTACCGTAATTCGAGGGTTATTTACCATTTTATTGCTTTTGTGATCTTGAAATTAAGTTGACACAAGAATGTTGAAAAAAGCGAAACAATTTGATTGGTTTATATTTGGCTCAAATTTTTTCTCAACAAAAGTTTTGAAAGCTTTTATTGGATTTTCAAAAGCGTTGATGTTGAAATTCACCAATAAATTACTATACCAATTCGAAACACATGCTTTTTTTCGCACTGGTTTAAAAGAAATTTTTGCATTTCTGCAAAGAACCGAAAGCGCCTTTAAATGGCAAAGTACCGCCGTAATGAACCAACGGTACTTTTGAAAAAATACCGCGTTTTCGCTCAGGTATGCCGTAATATACTATAGAGCATAGCTATGTGGCAAAAACTATTTAGTCATTTTTCTTTCCGATTTTGATTTTTTGAACAACGTTCTTGCTGTTTTCACTGTTAAATTATTTAATAATGTCAAATTAAAGTTAAATTATTGATAAATTAAATTTTTCACTAAAATTTGTATCATCTTAATATGTAATAATGTTAATTAATCTTCCATGTAACTAATTAATTAATCTCAATTAATCTTCCCTATAAACTTTTTGTTTAATTTCACCTGCTTTCTTATCATGAAAATAAATAAAATTTCTTTTTGTTCTACATTAGTAGAAATCAATTCGCAACGCATTTGCAAAGGATTTGCTATGCTCTGCGACTCTACGGAGATTGCGCTGAGACTGCACTGCAAATTGATTCGAAGTGGAGTCGCAGTCAAATTCGCCAAAGTGTGAGAGCCAGAGTTGTAAACGGGCTGACTAGCTCAGGCCCAAACCCGAAATATAAGCCCGAACCCGAAAACTAATTTGAAGCCCAAATCATGCCCGAAAAAATCCGAAAGTTATGTTACGTCTGAAAAATTAAGCAGTATTGCCAAGTTATTTTGATTATATTTTTGTGCACCTAAGACAAAAAGTACGTCACAGGCCCTAATTAAGCCCGAAATTTTTGTCAACTTTAGGCCCGAACCCGGCCTGAACCCGACCCGAAAAGCTCGGCCCGACTTACAACTCTGATGAGAGCGGCTTTACAGCAGTTGTTTTCACTAGCGAAGTAACTTTTTATCATTAACCAGTAAAAAAATTTCGAATTAACGTTAACTCCGCTACTATAAAAAAAATGCATTGACTTTTTCTGTGGTATTTTGAAGCTTCTCGTTTGTACAGCAACTTGTTATTACACTATGATATCGAGGAGACTTGCTGCAACTAGCATTTAAAGGGGGTAAATTCTACAACATATTCTGGTAGTTTACAATACCTAAAATCTAAATATAACAATGTCTGAATTTTTTTGTTCTTATTTTGGCGTAGCGATTGCGAAAAGACATTCAACGAAATAATGAAAAGAGATATCTCCCACAAAGTTTTTGGAAACCATGAGTTTATTTTTCCAGCCCGAATTTGCAGAAAAGGGACGAGGTTCACCAAATTTGGACTGGTTACGTGGTGTTAGTGGAAGGATAAATATTATTTCACTTTCTTTTTTCCTGGAAGTTTTGGCTGAGAAAACAGATTCAAGGTTTTCAAAATTTTTCGGGGGGGATATCTTTTCAATTTTGTTAAATATCTTTGCAACCGCAGCTCCGAAACGAAAACAAAAATTTCATAAATTTGATATTTTTGATTTTAACTATTGTAAACTACCGGAATTGGCTGGATGCTCCACCCCCTTTAAGCCAGGGTTGTAGGCACAGGACCCTGGAAAAAATTTGCTTATAGGGACCACGTCGTCGTACCATATTTTAGGCCCGGTCTTCTCATTGTGAGTAAAATCGTGAGCATCTAAGCGTTTCCTTAATTTATTTTAATCTTTTGGCAGCTTAAACGCAGTGAAAGTGGTATACTCCTGGCGTACTGAATTTCTGTAAAAACTAAAATTACGTTCGTACGCTCACAGATTTACGCCCAGTGCTGTCGACCGAGTATAACCCCAAAATAAGTAAGACCTTTGATTAGATCTACTGTAACACTAAAATAGTTTTTACCTCAGCCAAGGACTTTGTTTGGTCTTCGTCTTAAATTTCAACGAAATATGGCCTCACTTTTTTCTGTTTGTTTAAAGTTACTACATTGCATCAGAATTGAGTCATTGTCTGTACGTTTGCAGAGATGAACAATAAAGACGCGAACAAGAGAGGAGACATGGTGCTTCTTCGCTTGGTTTTCAATGATCTTTTATTCTTTTTTCGAAATATAATGACGTTCTAAATGCTAAAGAGTCATAAAAGAAAAAAGCATTGAAGAACTTTGATGATATGCAGCAATACAGCTACTGGGATGATTGAAATTATTGCAAAGAATAACTTTAACAAATAAAATGAAAAAGCTTTTATCAAAAACGTCTGTTTTTTGACATTATCTGTACGACTTTCATAAACCAAAATGGCAGGGCTGGGCAATTTCGCAAATCGGTCCGCAAACTGCGGACTCAAGGTTTTGATATGCGAATTTGCAAACCGATTTCTTACGGCAAAGCAACAATCTTGCTAGATTGTTTCTTTGCAATTTCAAAAAAAAAAGTTTTTACGGTTCAAATGTATTGGCAGATTTGGGTGGATATATTAAAGTACAACACCTCCTTACCAAGTTCCGCTGCTTTAGAACGATTAGTTTCCATGGTTTCTGCTGTTCTTACAGCGAAACGACCTAGCCTAACGTCAAACAACTTCCAATGGTTGTTGTTTTGAATGGAAACTTAGGTTTTATGAAGTGGCAAGGGGCTGCACAAGAGGAATTGAATGACATGTGCAGCGTTATCCGATAGTAGTAGGTAAGAGCTGATTTCAGACAATTGCGGCGGTGGCGGATTCACAAAATGCGGCGAACCTTTCTCTGCGGCGGACTGAATCATTAACGGAGGAATGCGGCAAAAACCCTAAAGTTTAAAATTGACTTGTCTAAGAACCGAACCACCGAGTGTGGTGAGTCTAAAACTTGTAAGGTTTGCCTGGGAACCGAACTACCAAAGGTGGTGGGTTTAAGTTTAGAAATTTGACTAGGTTTGTTTGAGAACCGAACCACCGAAGGTGGTGAGTCTAAAAATAGTAAGGCTTACCTAAGAACCGAACCAACGAAAATGGTGCACTTCCTGTGTCAGTATCATCTGAGAACCAAATTCCTGCTGAATTTAATTCTCGCGTGGTTTATAAAAAGAGTTCTGGAGAAAATCGTGTAGTTCTTTTACGTACTATTGCTGTGAGGGTCATAAACCCAAACAACGGAAGGTCAACCCTGGAATATGCCCGTTATTAGTATATGCTGAACAAAAACGTGTACTTTGAGGGATGGGGGATTATGCGGATTACGGGTATTGAGGGATTGCAACATCCCCCAAACGTGGTGTTGTCCAAGCGCGGCTTTATCTAAACGCAGCTTTGTCTAAATGCGGTGTTGTAGTAGCTCTAACCCTAAGTCTAGTCCTAACCCTAGCTAGTTGTAAGAATCGAAACGTAGTGTTGACCTAAGTGTCCTATGTGAGTACCAAACCACCGCAAGTGGCTTGCCTGTGAACTGCTTCAAGTGTTAAACTTGATCCGAGTGTCTTGCCTGAGAATCAAACCACCACAGGTGGTTTGCATGGGAACTGGCTATGGTTCAAGTCTAAAGTATTAACTGGTTAAAGTATAAATGAATTACTAACCTGAGAATTGAACCCAGTAGTTTCTGAATCTAAAAAAGATTATTTAGTTTATGCTATGGAATATTTTATAAGTTTTGGTTTGAACTTAGTCAAGTTTCGTGCTGTAGCAGAATTTTCGGCGCCGTGGTGCAATCGCGCGGTATGGTGACCTGTCCAAAGGTCACCTGCGCTACCTTTTTAACTCATCGAATATGGGACAAGCATGGCGCAACAGAGCTTGTTCCTGTTTAATCCCAATGGTGCAAGGGTTACAAAAACTTGTAAAAAACAAAACACCTGCAAAACGCGAGCTTCTGTTCCCACCATTAATAGATCCCAGAGGGGGTGTTGATGTGAAAGAGGAAGTCGAAAGGGAAATGCTGTTGGGTAGGAATGTGGAGATGGCAAAACTGTTAAGGTTTAAAGATCAAAAAATTGCGCGAGTTTGGTGAGTCTAAAGTGTGAAATTGGTAAGACTTTCTGGAAACCGAACCACCGCAGGTGGTCAGTCTAAAGTGTAAAATTTGTAAGGCTTGCCTGGAAATCAAACTACCGCAGGCTGTTAGTTACAGTCTAAAATTTGTAAGGCTTGCCTGGAAATCAAACTACCGCAGGCTGTTAGTTACAGTCTAAAATTTGTAAGGCTTCCCTGGAAATCAAACTACCACAAGCGGTTAGTTAAAGTCTAAAGTTTGTAAGACTTGCCTGGGAATCGAACTACCGAAGGTGGTTAGTCAAAGTCTAAAGCTTAAAATTTGGACTAAAGTTTAAAGGTCATGGACCGTTCTTTGGACTGGCCGCTAGCTGTCGCAAAATCGCTTTGAAGTTTGCAAGGTTCCAACAATTCGATACTTTCAATCTAAAAAAATTAAAAATTATAAAAACAAAACTAAATTTTAAGGCATTTAGTCGATAACGTAGAAATATGTCTGAAATGTGGTTGTATATTACTGTAATTGTGGAGTTTGAATAACTACGGTATTATGTTTCAACAAGAAAATGGCGAACTTGAATACAAGTTGGTCGATAGTATCGTTTGACTTTTGCATTAAAATATTGCAACAACGACTGCCAGAATATGATGTGAGTCGTTATGGAAAGGTGGTATTATCTTTGACTTTTGCATTAAAATAGCGAGGGGCTGGTCGTTAGCTGTTGCAACCACATCTGTAAACCTCAGATGGTCTGTCACAAATTCGCTTCAGAAAACCTTTTCAACTGTTTTCACTCGCCAGATTAAAATTTGCAAACGCTGTTTTACTTGCATGACGTAATATAATCCAAATTGTTTAATTTCCGATCGCCTTGGTGTCACAAGGACTAGCAAGTTTGTTCGCTGTGATACATACTCGAGAGTTTTAACGCTCTATAGTCATTCTATCAAAATGAATGTTTGTATCTATTGTCAGAAAACCTTTACTCGAAATGGTGCTATGCTACATCACAAAAGAGAAGTATATGAACGGTTGTGAAATTAGAGTGCGAAAAATGTTACAGAAAATTTAAAAGAAAACCAGCCCCTTACCGATATAACGCACCTGCCGCTGTTACCACCAGCGTCATGTTCAATTTCATAAAAACACTTGAAATTAAAGTTTGAACTAACACGTTGAATCACAGCAAAAAATATGAAATCGAATTGCGAGCACTACAATCTGGTGCAAGTCTAACTGTACGTGCTTTGTTCAACCTCAACCATTCGAATCATATTCTAGTTATTTTGATGAGAGGCTTGTACTATTTTGATTTTTAAGAATTTTTCTTCTTCAAAGAACATTTATGTTGGCGAACTCAGACATTGGTGTAAGAAATAAAAAGTTTATGCTCAAGTTCACTAAGTTTTGAATTTGTGGTACTTAATTTAAATTCGGATTGGTTATATTGGTTATTGAACATTAAGTAATTACTCTCTGCTTTTTCCTTTTTTTTGCTTTTGCTGCGTACTGCAAGAGGTGTGCAATGAGTATATTATGCCGTAATTGAAATTGTTTGTTCACTTTAATCACATCTTTGCTAAAATTCTACTTCTACATTAAATGATTTTTAGCTTGTGATGCTTCATAACTGTAATAATAACCCGAAAATAGTCAATATGAATTTGCTGTTCCTCAAATCCAAGAAAAAAACTAGGGGCTGTCTATATCTTAATTCCATGAAGATATCATATTTTTAACATTACTTAAAACCACATTTGTGTCCAATTTTGTGGATCAACAGGCTTTCACGTTTGATTCAGGATGCAACCAGCATTTGAATCCTACAGCGCTATTTCGAAAAAGACAAAAAAAAGTTTCAGTTAATTATCTACTTTTTCAGATAAAAACATTACTCGAAACAAATATATTGCAAGACCTTGAATGGTTTGGTCAAAGTTTTCCAATGATAACAAGAAAACGGTTAAAAATTTTACTATATTAGGTAAGTTTTAAAGTAAACGTGATAATCAATATAAAGAAACTCAAGATTTTGATCAAATTATTGCATTTATTGCAACACAAAAAAAGAAAGTTGATGAATTGTTCAAGATTTAGGTGAATTTTTGGGCTTATGTATGTTAGAATTTTCACTCAAGACAAATAAATTGCAACGGTGTAAGATATTGTGACGAGTATTTACCCCAATACAACAAGATAAAGCAATAAAAAACACACCTTTTTTAGAAAAATTTTGATTAAAAGTTTTCAAATAATATTCGTGTTAAGGCTGAATTATCGTTTTAATCAAAGAAATTGTAAGATTTTGATTTCTGCAAAAAACAGTTTGATGCAAACAAGAAAATCGCAAAAACTAACGTAAATTTTATAACTTGAAACTACAAGGCAAGGTTTAATATCGAATATTACCAAAAAAAAAATAGCAAAAGTTCTTGTTTTAACTCAAGATAGAGTGTAGTTGAATAAAATTTTACCGCATTTCAGTAAAAAGATCAGTGTAAAACTAAAAAAAATTAAGATGTTAGGTAAACGTTTTAGTTTTATAGTACAAAAAAGATTATTTGTACTTAAATTTTCAATTTGAAATGACGAAACGTAACATTTTTTTGTTAAAAAATTTAAGATGTTAGATAAACGTTTTAGTTTTATAGTGCAAAAAAGATTATTTTTACTTAAATTTTCAATTTGAAATGATGAAACGCAAAATTTTTTACAAAATTATCGCTACGACAACAAAAAAAGTCAAGATTTATTGACTAAAATTGATAAACATTATCTATTTTGGTTAATTTTATGACATTTTGGTAAAAAAATTAGTGTAAAACTAAAAAATTGTTAAAACATTTACAATTTCAGGTAAACTTTTTTGTGTCAGAGTAGAAAAAAGACTATTTTTCCTAAAAATTCCAATTTAAAATCAAGAAACGTAAAATTTGTGGAAAATTATCGCTACAAAAACCAAAAAGTTGAGACTTTTTGATTAAAAATAATTAACATCATTGTTTTTAGCTAAGTGATTTGCAAGACGTTTTAATGGTTTAGAATATTTTCTACCAAATGTTGGTAAAAATATGAGAGCCTAAGAAAATTGCTTGGTTAAAATATTGTTAAAAATTACAGTTTTCAAGGAAAAACTTCAATTTGAAACAAACAAAGTGAAACAATTTAATATGTTTTTACAACAAGACTTGCATCAAACCACGGAAATCAATAAAAGATCAATATGTTAAACAAGTTTAATGATGTTTATGGTAAAAACTTTATTCAAGACAAAGGAATCATACAATTTTAAGATAGTTTTGACAAAATTGTTCTTCACAAATGCAAGAAAGTTAATCAAAGGTTACGATTTATTAGAATGTTTTTGTTTAAAGTAGAAAAAATAGCTGCTATTTACGTTAAAATTGTCAATCAAGTCTCAGAAACTTGAATTGAAAAAATAACAACAGTAATTAACTCTTTAGATTTTGCATATTTGTGTGTCTAACGACCAAAATACCGTACTTTGAAACTTACAGAAGAATCTACATGTTGCTTTTTAATATCTTTGAACTTTTAACACATTATCAAGAAAAAAATCAAATTGGAACAGCTTGTTTTTCATGTTCGTTCGTTCGTTCGTATGAACTAGGCACTAGTCTGCACCTATCTAATCAAACCAACACCGAGCACCTTTTTTGGGGGGTTTTGTTTGCTACTATTTTGTCAGGTTGATCCACCACAACAGGTATTGACTGCTTGGTCCTAATGGGAAATAAGCAAAAAGAGTCTTTCCCAAGGACACAACGATGCATTATTACCGGTTAGAGAATCGAACCACAGTCAGCAGCCTTTCCCAATGCTCAACCACTATCTATCGCCACCGCTTTTTTCAGGTCAAAACATATTATGACTGTATTTTTCTGAGTTTTAAATGCTTGAGATCTAAAATTTCGCATTGTATATTTCGCAATAAAAATCCATTCTCGGATTTCTTAGCATTTTGAGTCGTGTTTAGACAATATTGATGTCGAACGTGTGATTTTTTGTGTCACAACCATAGTCGCGTAATGTTTTTTTCCTAAGTCGAAGCTATATGACTGTTCTTTTCGAGGTTTTTATGAATTCTTTTACCGCTTTGATTTGAAAGTTTTTTCTTGGAAACACTAGTTTTTAGAATAAGGTTTGTTGTTTGTCTTGTAGATATCAGAATCTAAAGTCTAATATACATTGTTCATAGAATTTCAAAAAAATTGATGGTGTACAACTAAATATTCAAAACAATTTGTAAACGTTATGTGATAAAGTTCTCTTTAGACCCGAACATCTGATCGAACAGCTTTCAAAACGCCCAAGGTTTTTTAACGTTTAAGATTACTTCAAGTACCAAGAAATTATAGATTTTGTTTGCTTTTTACAAAGTGCAGATGAAATGTTATGATCGAAAGTGGAAAGCGATAAATTTTTTAGGATGACAAGGACTGAGATTACAAGATTTTGAGATGGTTTTGTTGAGTCAAGAAAATACGCTTGGAACAAAGCCGGAAGTCGTATAAAAAGTTATTAAGGTAATTTGTTAAAATCAAAATTATAAATTTATTGAATTGTCGCAGCGGTGGCGAGCCATTTGCAACACTGTGTTTGATTTGACCGATCCGAGATTTGAACTTCTGACCTCCCGCTCCAGAGAGGAACGTATTAGCGCTCGACCAACTGTTTTTTTTTTCAAAACCGTGCGTATAACATATTGTTTCAAAGCCGTGCATTATATCGGTGACTCCGACCATATTACCTTGACTTGATGCGTGTTATAACGTTATTCGTTTTGCTGCTTCTATTTGTGTAAAAATATTGTTTGTTTTTTATTGAATTGGCTACAATTGTACTGTTATGATTGAATTATTGCTCAATTTATTAAAATTGTATTTTGGCGCAAATAAAGTGAAACGAATAAAAATAACATTAATAACCATAGATGGGCAAGTTAATGCAAAACGTTAGCTTCGTTAACCGCTAGTCCGTTAACAAACTTCACACCTCCGTTAACGTTAATCCGTTATTTTCAGCTTTAATTAACGGAAGTTAATAAAGTCCGTTAATCCGTTAACATTTTGCGTGTAATTTACACTTCTTTTTATTCACTCGCTTCTAGAACACGCATTGACGCTGTTGAGCTGATTTTAAAGAAATATTTGTTTCAGTGGTGGTCTTTTTGTGTTTTGAAAGTAACATTTTACAGTCTAATCTAATTTCATGATAAAAACAAGTTCAAATGCACAACGAAGCTGCAAGATATTAACGATAAAAACCTTAACGGAAGTTAACAGAACTTAACGGAAGTTACTTTAGTCCGTTAACAGTACTTAACGGAAGTTAATTTAGTCCGTTAACATGAAAAAACTTTTTAACGGATTAACGAATTAGTAAAAAAGTTAGCTTCGTTATTAACGAATTAACGATTAACGGACTTGTGCCCACCTATGTTAATAACCAATCCGAATTTAAATTAAGTACCACAAATTCAAAACTTAGTGAACTTGAGCATAAACTTTTTATTTCTTACACCAATGTCTGAGTTCGCCAACATAAATGTTCTTTGAAGAAGAAAAATTCTTAAAAATCAAAATAGTACAAGCCTCTCATCAAAATAACTAGAATATGATTCGAATGGTTGAGGTTGAACAAAGCACGTACAGTTAGACTTGCACCAGATTGTAGTGCTCGCAATTCGATTTCATATTTTTTGCTGTGATTCAACGTGTTAGTTCAAACTTTAATTTCAAGTGTTTTTATGAAATTGAACATGACGCTGGTGGTAACAGCGGCAGGTGCGTTATATCGGTAAGGGGCTGGTTTTCTTTTAAATTTTCTGTAACATTTTTCGCACTCTAATTTCACAACCGTTCATATACTTCTCTTTTGTGATGTAGCATAGCACCATTTCGAGTAAAGGTTTTCTGACAATAGATACAAACATTCATTTTGATAGAATGACTATAGAGCGTTAAAACTCTCGAGTATGTATCACAGCGAACAAACTTGCTAGTCCTTGTGACACCAAGGCGATCGGAAATTAAACAAATTGGATTATATTACGTCACAGAGGTGGAGTCCTCGAGGACGTCCTTGGCCTCGAGGACGTCCTCGAGGACACATTTTGAAGTCCTTAGCCTTGGCCTTGGCCTCGAAGGTCAAGTCCTTGGCCTTGGCCTTGGCCTCGAAGCCTCAAGTCCTCGGCTCGAGGACAGCACTATTTTTTGAACAGTTGAAATTTCGTTGGAAAACGCCAGAAACCTCGCAAAAAATTTGCGAGCACCTTTTTTGTTTTCCTCACTTGGAGCATAGGCGTGGCCAAGGGGAGGAGGACAAGGGGTGCGCCCCCTCCCCAATTGAAATTTCACCAATGACAAAAATGTGACAAAAAAGCCTATAGTTTCTTCAGTTTCAGTTTCTTTTTAGCATTTTTCGCTTACAACAGTATAACTAACAACATTATTGAAGATCAGGGGTCCCGGTCCCCCTCAATTCAATTTTTGCCAGCCACTTTAAACGTATAACCCGAAGAAAACGGGAAGTTTTTGTCCTAAAAGTTGCTATCTCAGGCCCACATTTAGCCTTTTTGGAACGTAATGCATTAATCAGGGCCGGATTTGCCATAATATGACGCAGTACCAGCAATAGCGTAGCCATGGGGGAGGCGGGGGCTATAGCCTCCCCCCCCCATTGACCTATCAACCAAAATGCAGAATAAGGAAGATACCACGTTTTTAGCTCTTTTGAGACTGTTTTTTTGCGCTGGAATTGACTAAAAAGTGATTTAAAGCATCATTTGAAACATATATTCAGGAGGGGGGGGGCTAATTGTCAAAAATTGAAGTCACAAATCAATGAAAACTTTGAAAACATACCCGAAAATAAACAATCAAATCTGATCGCTAATGTAAAAACGCCAAACATAGGTTTTATCAACAAATATATCATAAACTCAGGAATAAGGGGAGGGGGGCTATTCAGTGTTAGTTAATTACCATTTATTTCTCTTAAATATCTTTCCATTAGCCCTTCCCCCAATTATTTTTCTTTGTAAAATATAGACGAAATAGATTACTTTGTGTGAGTTTTATTGAATAATAGGATTTTATGATTTACCAGCAAGTAAACAAGAGAACTGCAATGTCATCATTAGCCACTTCTCATATAGCCCATTAATGCAACAGTTGAATCATGTTGGGCTGCCAATTTTTATGCCACGTTCTAAAAGCATTATTTTCTATTAAAATAGCTATAAAATTAAGTTCATTTTGCAAAAAAAATGCAAAAATTTTGAGCGCTGGAGGCTCTGCCCCCAGACCCCAAGCCTTCAGCAGCTGGGGCTTTGCCCCCTTTGCGAAAATCTTCAAAGTGCCAGGGGCCTACGCAAAGTAAACCCGGCCCGGCAATAACATGGTTAGTTGACGTAACCATCTATTTTAACATTTTTCATTAACAATTCAGTAATTCACCTCCAACCTCGCCGGTTTTTATGCATAAAATACTTTTTAAAAAAATTAGCCATGGAAAATGCTGATTGAACGAATCATTGAACTTCAATTGAAGGTCCTGGGCCCCCTGGCCTAAAACTGGTTATTTTCATAACAAAACAAAAATCTCTAAGAAAAATCCTCGAGTGGATTATTATTAACCGCTAAAATGTTGCAAGAGACAATGCACCTTACTTTCCCCTACCTGGACCAGATCACTTACAATTAAACTTAACTCCAAAAATGCAAGGTGTTAAGCGTGTTTTAAACTGGAATTGCAAGTAAAAGAAGTATTAAATGATTTGATTTTTTCAATTGGCTTTCAAATGTCAAAAATCTAGTGCTTTCAAATGGCTCTGAACACTTGCAAAATGTGATTCAATGGCATTAAAATAGCTTTTTTTTCCAAAAAATTACAAAAAATCGCCCAACGGCTGGGGGCTTCGCACCCAGACCCCCAAAGCCTCCGGCGGCTGGGAGCCCCACTCCCAGATTCCCCGTCTGTGACACCTTTGAGTTACACTAGATTTCTCAACACGTTTCCAAAGTTAAATATTTGCTTTTTTGAACAATCAGTATAAGCCCTCTCCCTTTGCAAAACCCTGGTTACGTGCCAACAGGCAACGATTTCAGATCTTCCATCGTACGATATCTTTGTCCCACAAAAACTTCCTCTTTGGAAAAATTTTGACCACGTCATTTCATGTGATTTGTGGTTTAGGCTTACCCAGTACTTAAATTGTAAAATTTTTCACGGGTGGACGCTTTTGCAGCCTTGACCAAACGCATTTGGCATGCGAAAGTACTTTAGGAAAGATTACATAATTCCGTTGCCGAAATTGAACAAACACCAAAAAAAAGAGTTCTTCGCCTAAAATTGAAGTGTTTTTTCGCCAAAATTATATAAAGACCAAAAAAAATGGTCTTCGCCGGAAATCGAAGCGGTTTTTTGCCAAAATTTAGTGAAGAATTAGGCCTTTTTTGTCTAATCATCCAGCGCTCAAATCTCGTTGGGAGGACGCTAAATCTCGATGGGGGGACGCGTCCCCCTTACACTTTAAGTGCTGGGCTTACTCCAATAAAAAATTCTGGGTACGCCAATGAATGGAGATCGCCTGAAAAAAATTTTTGAAGACCTTTTTTTTTTGAGAATACTTGCGCCTGTGTCCTTGGTCCTTGGCCTTGGCCTCGAGCATTCCTGTCCTTGGCCTTGAGAGGTTCTGTCCTCGGAAAGGCTGTCCTTGGCCTTGGCCTCGGATTTTTTTTGTGTCCTTGGCCTTGGCCTCGAGCCTTGTGTCCTCGACTCCACCTCTGTTACGTCATGCAAGTAAAACAGCGTTTGCAAATTTTAATCTGGCGAGTGAAAACAGTTGAAAAGGTTTTCTGAAGCGAATTTGTGACAGACCATCTGAGGTTTACAGATGTGGTTGCAACAGCTAACGACCAGCCCCTCGCTATTTTAATGCAAAAGTCAAAGATAATACCACCTTTCCATAACGACTCACATCATATTCTGGCAGTCGTTGTTGCAATATTTTAATGCAAAAGTCAAACGATACTATCGACCAACTTGTATTCAAGTTCGCCATTTTCTTGTTGAAACATAATACCGTAGTTATTCAAACTCCACAATTACAGTAATATACAACCACATTTCAGACATATTTCTACGTTATCGACTAAATGCCTTAAAATTTAGTTTTGTTTTTATAATTTTTAATTTTTTTAGATTGAAAGTATCGAATTGTTGGAACCTTGCAAACTTCAAAGCGATTTTGCGACAGCTAGCGGCCAGTCCAAAGAACGGTCCATGACCTTTAAACTTTAGTCCAAATTTTAAGCTTTAGACTTTGACTAACCACCTTCGGTAGTTCGATTCCCAGGCAAGTCTTACAAACTTTAGACTTTAACTAACCGCTTGTGGTAGTTTGATTTCCAGGGAAGCCTTACAAATTTTAGACTGTAACTAACAGCCTGCGGTAGTTTGATTTCCAGGCAAGCCTTACAAATTTTAGACTGTAACTAACAGCCTGCGGTAGTTTGATTTCCAGGCAAGCCTTACAAATTTTACACTTTAGACTGACCACCTGCGGTGGTTCGGTTTCCAGAAAGTCTTACCAATTTCACACTTTAGACTCACCAAACTCGCGCAATTTTTTGATCTTTAAACCTTAACAGTTTTGCCATCTCCACATTCCTACCCAACAGCATTTCCCTTTCGACTTCCTCTTTCACATCAACACCCCCTCTGGGATCTATTAATGGTGGGAACAGAAGCTCGCGTTTTGCAGGTGTTTTGTTTTTTACAAGTTTTTGTAACCCTTGCACCATTGGGATTAAACAGGAACAAGCTCTGTTGCGCCATGCTTGTCCCATATTCGATGAGTTAAAAAGGTAGCGCAGGTGACCTTTGGACAGGTCACCATACCGCGCGATTGCACCACGGCGCCGAAAATTCTGCTACAGCACGAAACTTGACTAAGTTCAAACCAAAACTTATAAAATATTCCATAGCATAAACTAAATAATCTTTTTTAGATTCAGAAACTACTGGGTTCAATTCTCAGGTTAGTAATTCATTTATACTTTAACCAGTTAATACTTTAGACTTGAACCATAGCCAGTTCCCATGCAAACCACCTGCGGTGGTTTGATTCTCAGGCAAGACACTCGGATCAAGTTTAACACTTGAAGCAGTTCACAGGCAAGCCACTTGCGGTGGTTTGGTACTCATATAGGACACTTAGGTCAACACTACGTTTCGATTCTTACAACTAGCTAGGATTAGGACTAGACTTAGGGTTAGAGCTACTACAACACCGCATTTAGACAAAGCTGCGTTTAGATAAAGCCGCGCTTGGACAACACTACATTTGGGGGATGTTGCAATCCCCCAAACCCCCAATCCGCATAATCCCCCAATCCCCCATCCCTCAAAGTACACGTTTTTGTTCAGCATATACTACTCCGGTTTATTGCCCAACTTGATACTGCGTCACATTTCACGTTAATTTCGGAATCTTTACCTGCTAAACTTGGCTTGGAACAAACTGAAAACATATACGGTTCGTACTCTTGCTGAGGATGCTGTGCGTTGTAACAGATGCACTAATTTTGATTTGCAATCACTTAATTCCGGTGATAAGTTCACGATTAAAAATGCTTTAGTTGTGCTAAAATTCGTCGATGATGAAAATATCTAGTCGCATCCGGTAGATACTTCAAAACTGAACCACTTCAATGGAGTTAAAATCCCGACTCTGCCTAATCGTAAAAACGTAGACATTTTAATCGTACAATCCGATAAGGCATTTCTCGTGGTCTTAGAGGAAAGAGAAGGTCTTGATGCAGATGAGCCCAACTATGTGTTGACTCGCAGAGGTGGAGTTGAGGACACAAGGCTCGAGGCCAAGGCCAAGGACAGCCTTTCTGAGAACAGAACCTCTCGAGGCCAAAGACAGGAATGCTCGTGGCCAAGGCCAAGGACACCGGCGCAAGTGTTCTCCAAAAAAAGTCTTCAAAGATTTTTTTCAGGCGATCTCCAATTCATTGGCGTAACCAAAACTTTTGATTGGGGAGGGCTAAACCACAAATCACATGAAATGACGTCATCAAAATTTTTCCAAAAAGGAAGTTTTTGTGAGACAAAGATATTGTAGGACGGAAGATCTGAAATCGCTGCCTGTTGGCACGTAACCAGGATTTTGCGAAGGAAGAGGGCTTAAACTAATAGTTCAAAAACGCAAATATTTAACTTTGGAAACGTGTTGAGAAAGCTAGTGTAACTCAAAGGTATCACAGACGGGGAATCTGGGGGCGGGGCCCCCAGCCGCCGGAGGCTTTGGGAGTCTGGGGGCGATTTTTTGTAATTTTTTTGGAAAAAAAAGCTATTTTAATGCCATTGAATTACATTTTGCAAGTGTTCAGAGCCATTTGAAAGCACTAGATTTTTCACATTTGAAAGCCAACTGAAAAAATCAAATTGTTTAATACTCCTTTTACTTGCAATTTAAGTCCAAAACACGTTTAACACCTTGCATTTTGGAGTTAAATTTAATTGTAAGTGATCTGGTCTAGATAGGGGAAAGTAAGGTGCATTGTCTCTTGCAACATTTTAGCAGTAAATAATAATTTACTTGAAGATTTCCTTAAGAGATTTTTGTTTTGTCATGACAATAACCAGTTATAGGAGTACATATTCGGCCCGCCCTCAATTGAACTTCAATGATTCGTTCAATCAGCATTTTCCATGGCTAATTTTTTTAAAAAGTATTTTGTGCATAAAAACCGGCGAGGTTGGAGGTGAATTACTGAATTGTTATTGAAAAATGGTAAAATAGATGGTTACGTCAACAAACCATGTTATTGCCGGGCCGGATTTACTTCGCGCTAGGCCCCTGGCACTTTGAAGATTTTCGCAACATCTTTTTGCCAAATATAGGTGAAGACCAAAAGAAGTCTTACGATTTTAGCTCGGGGCCCATAGCTGGTACTCAGGCGCGTAGCCAGAAATTCGCAATGGGGGGCTGTTTTGGGGGTCTGGGGGCGAGCCTCCAGCGCTCGAAAATTTTGCATTTTTTTTGGAAAATGAACTTAATTTTAGAGCTATTTTAATAGAAAATAATGCTTTTAGAACGTGGCATAGAAATTGGCAGCCCAACATGATTCAACTGATTGCAATATTAGGCTATATGGGAAGTGGCTAATGACAACATTGCAGTTCTCTTGTTTACATGCTGGTAAATCATAAAATCCTATTATTTAATAAAACTCACACGAGGTAATCTATTTCGTCTACATTTTATAAAGAAAAATGATTGGGGGGAGGGGGCTAATGAAAAGATATTTGAGAGAAGTGACTGGTAATTAACTAACACTGAATCGCCCCCTCCTCTCCTTATTTCTGAGTTTATGATATATTTGTTGATAAAACTTATGTTTGGCGTTTTTACATTAGCGATCAAATTTGATTGTTTATTTTCGAGCATTTTTTCAAAGTTTTCATTGATTTGTGACTTTAATTTTTGACAATTAGCCCCCCCCCCCCTGAATATATGTTTCAAATGAAGCTTTTAATCACTTTTTAGTCAATTCCAGCAGAAAAAAGTCTCAAAAGAGCTAAAAACGTGGTATTTTCCTTATTCTGCATTTTGGTTGACAGGCCAATGGGGGGGGGCTATAGCCCCCGCCTCCCCCATGGCTATGCTATTGCTGGTACCGCGTCATATATTGGTAAATCCGGCCCTGATTAATGCATTACGTTCACCAAAAGGCTGGATGTGGGCCTGAGAAAGCAATTTTTAGGACAAAAACTCTCCGTTTTTTCGGGTTATACGTTTAAATTGGCTGGCAAAAATTGAATTGAGGGGTATCTGGAGCCCCTGGTCTTCAATATTGTTAATTAGTTATACTGTTGTAAGCAAAAAATGCTAAAAAGTAACTAAAACTGAAGAAACAATAGGCTTTTCATCACATTTTTGTCATTGGTGAAATTTCAATTGGGGAGGGGGCGGACCCCCTGCCCCCCCTCCCTTTGACTACGCCTATGCTCCAAGTGAGGAAAACAAAAAAGGTGTTCGCAAATTTTTCGCGAAATTTCTGGCGTTTTTCAACGAATTTTCAACCGTTCAAAAAACAGTGCTGTCCACTAGCCGAGGACAGAGCAATCTACCCACGCCACAAAGCCCTTCGCTCAATTGCCACTGCCTCTTGGGGTCCCACAAAAGAATCTCTCTCCCTACTCTACAAAGCCTTTGTCCGTCCGGTGATCACATACGCCTCTCCTGGATGGTTCCCGTTCCTCTGCAACACTGCAACCAATCATCTGGAAGTTCTACACAGAGCTGCGTGCAGGGTCATTACTGGTTGCCTCTCTTCCACCCCCTCCTCACTACTCCTTCTCGAGGCCCAACTCCCTCCTCTAAAGCTGACTCTAGAGCATCAGACCCTCTACTCCTTCGAACGTGCTCTGCGCCTTCCCCCTGACTTCTCCAGCCTTTATGCCTTGGCAATTAAAAACGTTCCCTGTCGACTAAAGAAGAAACCCTCCTGGAGATCATCCTGTTCTTCAGCCACACAACCACTCCCATCCCCACGCGAGTCTCTGATCACTTGCCCCCCTTTTCCACCATGGTCCACAACCCACTTCACTGTTTCTCCCTTCATTCCCGACTGCACAGGCGGCAGTACAGCCCGACTCCAAATTGCTTCAAGCAGACTATCCTCCCTCCCCCCCTCTGATATCCAAGTATGGACTGACGGTTCTGTCCCCTCCCTTTTCGGTCCTGGTGGCGCTGGAGTCTATGCAACATGCTCCAAATGCAACACATCTCATTCCCTATCCTTTTCCTCCGGTCCAATTGCCTCCAGCTTCACAGCTGAAACCTTTGCCCTCAAACAAGGTCTTGCTTGGTGTACTAGCCATTTGATGACCTGCAAATTCCAGTCAGTTCTTTTCCTAACCGACTCTCAATCAGCCCTCTCTATCCTTTCTTCAGCCCCCACTTATCTCCTGCCTGAGTCCCTATGGAATGTTTGGTCCCTTGCCTCCTTCCTCTCCAACAATACCACTTTGAGCTTCCAATGGGTCCCCGGACACGCAGGTCTCCCCGGAAATGAAAAAGCTGATTTACTTGCCAAAACTGGTGCCTCTCTGCCCACTGATGCGATCCCAAGCCCTCTCCTCCCAGTTATTGCCAAAGTCCGTTATTCCCAATACCGCAATTGGAGACGTCACATCTCTCACTCCCACCTGAACTTCCAGGTCCCCGAAGTCTCTTCGGAGGAACTTCTTCTTTCTCGCTCCATACGCAGTGAGCTCTCTCGTCTTCGCTGCCATGGTCACAGTCTTCTTTTATCTTCTTATCTTCACAGGATCAGTCGGAAGGAGAATTCTGATTGTAGTGCCTGTGGACACCCTACAGGACCTCAATCATCTCCTCCTCGATTGTCCTGCTTCTGAACCCCTTCGCAAATCTATCTTTGGCTCCTCTCTTTCTATTCTCGATCTATGGTCCAGACCTTAGGGTGTGGCCCGACTGTTGGGTCTCCGCGGAGTTCCTCCGCGCCCCCATCCCTCGGAAGGGGTCGGGTAGTACCACCACTACCACCCACCACCAGGACAGAGCAATTTTCGAGGACTTGAGGCTTCGGGGCCAAGGCCAAAGACTTGAGGCTTCGAGGCCAAGGCCAAGGACTTCAAAATGTGTCCTCGAGGACGTCCTCGAGGCCAAGGACGTGCGAATGCGACATATACAAGTTTCAGGAACTCAAACAAGAGATCGCAGGTTTGAAAGAGACCTTCCGTGAAATTAAATTTCAAAATGAAGTAATCCAACCTTCGAAAAACGATGAAAAGGCTTGCAGTCTTGTTGAACCGCATATTAAAGTAGTAAATAAGGGCTATGAAATACCAGTTCCTTTAAAACAAGACATCATTGATGATTTGCCGAATATTTATGATTACGCCTTAAAACGTACGAACGCTTTACGTCTTAGTGCTCTTAAGAACCCCACACTAAAGGACACTCACACTAAAATTTTCCAGGAGTTACTTGATGAGGAATGGATAGTGAGTGTTAATGAGTTGAGTACTGGTCAACCCACCTGGTATCTCCCCTTTTTTGTAACTAAGCAAGACAAACCACGTGTTGTTTATGATGGCGCTGCTAAAGTTGGAGGCACATGTTTAAATCAAGCTGTGCTGGCCGGACTTAATCTTCTCAATAATTTAAAGGAAGTTTTGGCACGTTTCCGCTTAGGCAAGTTCGCTTGCATGGCAGACCTGAGTAAATGCTTTTTTGAAATTGCAATGCCAGAAGAGCAAGGGGACTTGTTTAGGATAATTTGGTTCAAAGATAACAATTTAAATGGTGCAGACCTGCAAGTGTATCGTTTTGTTAGACATGTTTGGGGAATTAACTCGAGCCCCTACATTGCCCTTCTTTCCATTCAACACTTGCTTTCGGAAAATCCCTCTAATGCTTGTGATAAAACGTTAATTGTCCTTGAAAAAAGTCGTTACATGGACGATGTTTTGTTTTTTAATGATTGTTTGTCCGAGCTTAATTGTAACCAGGGATGTGGAAGCGGAATCGGAAGCTGGAAGCGGAAGCGGTCAATCTTTTGTGGAAGCGGAAGCACTTTTGATAAAAGAGGTTGGAAGCGGAAGCGAACTTGGAAGCGAAAGTGTTGAAAAGGAGCCGGAAGTGGAAGCAATTTTTTCGAAATCAGGCGCTTCCAGATTTTCAAACTGGCTACAACCGTTATGGTAAAATGTTACAATAATAATAACAAAAATAATATCGAATCGACAACCAGGGCATGGTATGGAACGGAAATTTCGGTATGTAGTATGGAAGATGCCAGAATGGAACGGAATGGAAGATTTCAAGAATGAAATGGAAGACAATTTTCCATACTTCCATACCAATTTCATGCTAGTTTTGTGCATTGTATTTACCAAAAAATTCATACCGACGTCGGGTGGTGATAAACAATATTGTCACGGAAGTATTCTACTTCAATATCTACGGGTAATATTTGTCGACAAATCGCGCTACTTTGTTTGTTTACTGTATATTGCGCAAACAGTGTACGTATTGCATCATTGTAAGTACATCGCAATTTGTAGCATTGATGTTATAGTTGACGACTTTGACAGGTTTGACTTGTTTTTTTGTTGTTTTTTTGAGATTGAAAATTTGCCAAGTCCTAAATTTTGTTTTCTTACATCGTCACGAAAACTCGTATTTGTTATTTTATTCCCGTTTCAGCTTAATTTCATTTATATTTTTAGTGTTTCAGCTTACAATAATTCTTTTTGGCGTTAAAGTTTGGTATTTCTGTTACGGTAAATGTTCTTTAGCAGTTTGGTTATAACAAATTTTATAGTTGATATGATAGCAAACTTGTACGGTAATCATTAGACTATAGGCGTAACCAGGGGGCCCAGGCCCTCTGCCTCCCCCCAATTGGAATGCTACCAATGATAAACATGATGACACAAAGTCTATTATTCAGTTCTTTTAGCATTTTTTGGTCGCAACAGTATATGCGTACAACAGCAATTAGCTCTAACTTAATATTGACAACTAGGGGGTCCTCTCAATTTAAATTTTTTGCCAACCAATTTAAATGTCCAAGCCGGGAGAAATTTTGTGTTTTTGTTCTAAAAGGTGCAATCTCAGGCCCTCATCTAACTTTTTTATGCAATAATATGTTTTAGGCCCCCAGTTAACTTATATATAGCAATAACATGATCAGTAACCATTTATTGCATCAACGAGTAATGTACCAATTTGAAATAACTTTAAATTCCACCTTCACCACATACCAACTTTAAATAACAATCCATCTCCATCTCGTAAGCTTTTACGTGACAAAATGCTTTTGAAAAAAATTAGCTTGGGGAAATGCTTATTGAACAAATTATTGAAGTTGAATCGAGAGTGCTTGGGTTCCTGGTCGGACATATTCCTAAAACTGGTTATTTTCATGATAGAACAAAAATCTTCAAAGGTAAATCTTCAAGTGAATGATTTAATGCTAAAAATGTTGCAGAAAGCAATGTAGGCCTACCTTGATTCCCCTGACTAGGCCAAGTCACAAAAGTTAACCTCAAAATGAAAAATTTTAAACGTGTTTTGGACTAGACCTGTAAGTAAAGAGAGGATTTGTTCAATTTACTTTCAAATCTCAAAAAATTGTGTTCTTTCAAATGGCTCTGAAAACGTGCGAAATGTGATCCAAATGGCATTAAAATAGCCGTTTTTTTTCCAAAAACGTACAAAAAATCGCCCAGCGGCTAGGTGCTTTGCTCCCAGACTCCCATTGCCTCCAACAGCTGGTGGCTCCGCCCCCAGGCCCCGTTTGTGGCACGTTTGAGTTGCACTAATTTGCTCACCACGTCTCCCAATTTTGATACATTAGTAAAACTTTTTAACTTGCGGTTTTAGTCTTTTCCCTTTAGCAAATCCTGGTTACGTGCTAAAGCAGATCCCCAGCTTTTGATCTTTTATTCTTTGTCTCATAAAAAGTATCTCTTTTTGAAATTTTCTGATGACGTCATTGCATGTGATTTATGATTTAGCCCTCCCCACAATCCAAATTCCTGGCTACGCCTATGCATTAAACTATGTACAATACGCATACCAGATACCGGTTGTTGCACCTTAGTATTGTTGACGCACCTTTACGAGCGGTTGCTTACAACATTGCAAAAATGCAAAGCTGCAAAATATACGTAGCATTCTTCCAGTCTACACTTTCTTTGGTATGGAAGTATGGAATGGAATATGGAAGAAAATTTTAGTATGAAATGAAATATCGAATGGAAGATTTTTAGTATGGAATGAAAATGGAGTGGACGAAAAGTGCCAGTATGGAATATGGAAAAATCGTCTTGCATTCCGTTCCATGCCATGCCCTGTCAACAACACAAGTCAAATAAAATAGCTTACAAAGTAAATTTGCCTGCTTTTTTAAAATACAATTAGTTGTTTCATACTAAGCAGGGATGTGGAAGCGGAAGCGGTGGAAGCGGTTAAATTTTTGTGGAAGCGGAAGCACTTTGATGAAAGAGACTGGAAGCGGTAGTGAACTTGGAAGCGACTAATTCTATCCGGAGCCGGAAGCGGAAGCAAAAATTCCAAAGGCGAGGAAGCGAATTCGGAAGCATAAAATATCAAGAGGAGCTGGAAACGGAAGCATTGAAAGCTTGACTGCTTCCACATCCCTGATTGTAACTATGCCACGTGAATCGACTGAACTCTTCAAAAGTCGAGGTTTTAAACCTAAAAAATGGGTAGATAATTTTAGTGCTAAGTCTATCCTTTCTGAAATTTCTAAATGTGATTCTGCTGCAAATATGTCAAAATTCCTTTTGGTTCGGAGCCAATGTCGAACTCGAAAGCATTGGGTGTTGTTTGGGATGTAGAAAACAATAAGTTGAAGGTGAGTTTGAACAAAAACTCAGTTGACAAAACCACTAGACGTCAAATGGCGAGCCAACTGGCAAGCTATATCGACCCTCTAAGCATGATCGCAACTTGTATCCTAGGAGGAAAATTAATTTTGCAAAAGGTTGCACAAGCTAAATGTGACTGGGATGACAAACTCCCAGATGACATTTCACATAATTGATATTTGTGGATTGCTGAGTTTAATGCACTCTCTAATGTATCGCTTAATCGTTATTGTTTTCCTGACGGAGAAATTCCTAGCCCTGACGATACCGTAAAATATCAACTTCATGGATTTTCAAATGCGTCGAACATTGTGCTCTATTTCGTAGTGTATTTGCCGCGTAGTAAACGGTAAAGCTGTAGTAAGTTTTGTTTTTGGTAAATCCCGTGTGGTTTTATGCCATGAAAGTAATTGGATAATCTCGCGAAAGGAACTAAAGGCTACTAAAACCTCTTCTGAGCTGATGTTGCATGCTCAAGCGACATTTAAAGATCTTTCTTATGAAGTAAAATTTTGGACAGACTCGCAAGTCGTTCACAAATGGATTGTAAATCCCGACTTGCACCTTTCAAAGTTTGTAAAATGTAGAATTGATAAGATACATCTTGTTTCTTCACCTGACTTATGGAACTTTATCAGGACTTTGCAAAATCCCGCTGATGTTGGCACACGAGATAAGAATAAGAATTCTGATGCCTTGTACCTATGGTTAATTGGGCCTGAATTTCTGACGCTTTGCGAGAAAAAACTTAAACCTTGCGACTCTGCTCTGGCTGTGCGTTCAGTTTCGGGACCCATACAAACTGCTGGTAATTGCGCGCAAAACTCGCTCGAAAATCTTATTGAAACCGCTCCTAATCTTTACACCTTATAAAAGCGGTCGCATATCTGATTGCGTTCAAAGAATACTTTGTAGCTAAGTTTAAAAAGCGCACTAAATTAAAAAAAACCGATACTGAATGCTTCGTATCTTGATCGTGTTTTAATGGAAGCGGTTAGGTACGTGCAATTTCGAAGATTTGGGGCCCCCATAAGGCTCTTACGAGAAGATTCCCCAGATAATTTTGATCAAATGCTCAAAAAGTTATACTCGAACGCTAATGGTGCAAATCAAATGCGTAAAATTAACGAGTTAAAAACTTAGCGTAATCGCTGTCCTTGCATGGACACCGATATGATATTACGTGTAGAAGGACGTTTAGAGAACGCTGAACTGCCGATTCATAGTAAACACTAAACACTGTTTTATTTTGCCGAGCAGACATGCTCTTACTCGTTTAATTATTGTTAATGTTGTTGTTGTTGTTGTAGCGCATATTTATCCTCCTGTCACCGGACAGCGTCAGACGCTAACTAATTGGACGATCCGCACACCTTTTGTTGCAGTGACTACTTCGTGATTGGAGGAATCCGCACCTGCTTAGGAGTTTTCAGTGATCCAATGTTCCCGTGGATTTCTTCGAATTCTTGTCCACTAAATTTGCTGTTTGTTCGAAGCCACCAAGCAGAGATAATTATCGTAAAGCATCTTATCCAAGGACGCAACAGCGTGACCAGGGTGCGGGTTGAACCCAGATCATTCGATCAGGGTCGTCGTAAAAACGACGCCTTTACCTATTCGGCCACGCTGCCGACAATGAACATTCACAAGCTGGACATACTGGCCCAGCATATAATTTGATGCTTTCTCGCCAACCCTTTTGGATCATTTTTGGCATTGAGAGCGTAAAACATTACATTGCAGAATGTGGTGAGTGCGCTCTTCGTAAGGCGAAACCTATTCGACCATTAATGGCAGACTTGCCCTCGTTCAGGGTTACTATTGCAAACAAACCCTTTCAAATCTGTGGTACAGATTTTTTGGGTTCGATTCTGTACTGGCAAAAACGTAGAGAATGCAAAGCATGGGGGTTGTTGTTTACTTGCTTAAGTTCTCGTTGCCTTCATGTTGAAATTGTGACTGGATTGGACTAAATAACTTGATGGGAACTTGCCAGCAAACCCGAGAACGACCGACGCGTAGCTAATGCTTTGATGCTCAAAAGTACTTTTCCTCTACCGTAAAATCAGCAATTATTCAAAAATATCTGATTATGGAACCTCCAGAAAAGTAGAAATCCCAAACAATGTCAAAAATATCATCGGCATCGTTTCTAATTCTAAAAAAGTAATCCGTCAGATTAAGCCAGCGTTTCTCACAGCATGAATCGCAACCCAAATGTGGGTCGCCAAAGCTTTATGAATGAATGGGTTGCTGATACAAGTAAAGCCCTCAGTGCTTTGATTATCTTTAATTCATAGTTAAGCAAACAAATATCCAATGTTGTATGAAGAAGCCCAAAAAATTATAATCTCTTTTCCAAGTTCATATTTACGTGAGATGCGATTTTCTGCTCTAACATTTATAAAAGAGAAATATAGAAACAGTCTGGGTGAAGAGCATCCAATGTGTTTAGCGTTGAGTGATGTTGAGTCACGATTTTAAAAATTGTTGAAGCGAAATGGTGATAAATGTTGTGAAATAAAAGTACTGCTTTTTGTGTTCTGTTTTTTTGTAACTACTTAGTTGGGTCACAGCTGTTCTTGCAGATAGCGTGTTTAAGCGAATTTAGATCGCAGAAAAACATGGTTGGGAAACACTGCGTTAAGCCTTTGAAAAGTCAATTGTTAGTGTGACGTTGCGTCAGCACTGTTTAAGTAGAAGTATCCACCCGATGTCGTTTTGCAAAATACGTTTAAAAGATGAAAGATCGCATATTTGGCTTAAATCTTTTCAGCGACTTGGTCAACAAGGGAGCTTTAGCCCTTTTAGTCTCCCCTAACTGTGTCACCGATTAAAGCATATTTTATTTTCTCACAAATGATCAATAAGAAGCAAAATGTTGAGTTTGCTGCTAAGAAATCTGAGTTGCGAGTAATTTAAAAATGCAACATTCTATACTATATCTGCAGTTCAGAGCCCATTGCAGTTGCTATACAAGCTTACTAAAATTGCTTTACCACCAGCCAAAGTGTGTTTTAACGCACTACAAAAGCTTCAACTTCTAAGATAACTCCACGCTATTCCGTTCAACAACCAGTCTTTATCAAGTAGTAGTAATGATCGGTGCGGGGCATCGGGGTAGGCCTATTCTTTGAACACCCAACAAAATCGTCTGATCTATCTTAATTTGGCAACATACTTTTCCAAATTATTTATATTTTGATTAAATTCCTTCTTCCTTGCTACAAGGGAAACGCTTCACATGCATATTTTGTCATATGGCGCATGCTAATGGCAGTGAAATACTCGAGTTTCCGGCATTTTGGCGCTAGGAAGTTTACTTGTAACTTGTTTGCTCTGAAATTAGTGTGTAAGCTGCAACATATTCTCAGTGACCAAGTGAAACGCCGTAGCTTTGCGAATAAGAAAACATGTAGCCTCCGCTCAGGCACTAACCAATCACTTTTAGACGAATACAGAACGTCACGACCGATGGGTATCAGTTCAGGCACTAAGCAAGAATCCTTCTGCATAAGCATCAGATTTGGTAAAAGTGTATTTGGCTTAGTAGTGGGCGACTTTTTTCATTAAATGGCCGTCTGTGTCTTTTTAATGTCAAGCTCTGTTCTGCTCAGAAGTTTACGATCGGATATGATATAAGCATAGGTGGGCAAGTTAATGCAAAACGTTAGCTTCGTTAACCGCTAGTCCGTTAACCAACTTCACTCCTCCGTTAACGTTAATCCGTTATTTTCAGCTTTAATTAACGGAAGTAAATAAAGTCCGTTAATTCGTTAACATTTTGCGTGTAATTTACAGTTTTTCTTATTCACTCGCTTCTAGAACATGTATTGACACTGTTAAGCTGATTGTAAGGAAATAGTTATTGCTGTAGTATAGCCTAGTCTTTTTGTGTTTTGGAAGTTACATTTTACAGTCTAATCTAATTTCAAGATAAAAATAAGTTCAAATGCACTAACGAAGCTGCTATCGGAAAATCTTCGAAAATTGTGATCAGCGATAATTAATAGACCTATGAGGCTGCAGCTAAATATTTGCCACAAAAAAGAACTCTTTTCCTCGCTTTCTTCTATAAAACTCGTGATTATACGCAACATCAGTTACCAGTGCAAACTGGTTTGTAGCAGTACGATGAATGAATGGTGCAAGATATTAACTA
This sequence comes from Trididemnum nubilum, assembly GCA_963965965.1. Classification (NCBI taxonomy): domain Eukaryota; kingdom Metazoa; phylum Chordata; class Ascidiacea; order Aplousobranchia; family Didemnidae; genus Trididemnum; species Trididemnum nubilum. The sequence goes on from OZ014470.1 coordinate 23,764,524, forward strand.
TTAAACATTAACGGAAGTTAACAGAATTTAACGAAAGTTAATTTAGTCCGTTAAGAGAACTTAACGAAAGTTAATTTAGTTCGTTAAGAGAACTTAACGGAAGTTAATTTAGTTCGTTAACATGAAAAAACTTTTTAACGGATTAACGAGTTAAATGAAAAAGTTAGCTTCATTATTAACAGATTTACGATTAACGGACTTGTGCCCACCTATGGATATAACCTTATCCATTACTCAATATCAATGGATACGTGCAGTACACTAGGGTTGGATTGAATTTGAATTTTGAATTTGAATCCGCTCACGAGTGATTGATGAGTTTGAATTCGACTTTTAAAAAGTCAATAAATTTGAATTTAATTTTTGCTAACTCAATGAGTTTGAATTTGAAAGTCTTAATTAAACATTCGATGAATTTGATTTTCTCAAATCAAAACTTACACTGTGGAAGTAGCGATTTATAAACTGGTTAAAAAGACTGACAATCGGGTCAGAACACAAATGATTGTTCAAAACTTTTCATGTGCTTTTATTGTGTCTTTTTTTTGTTTATTATTTTTTCTGATAAAAATATATCAGTTGATACAAGTGGTACTGTCTTACACGGTGAGTTAGGTCAACTTAATTCTACAAATTTCCTGAGTAAAACTTTTTTTGCACAACTCCCAAGAACTACTCAAAAATCTTATCTTTTTTCTAATCCTATTCCTATCTAAGTTAGTTTCTCAATAGTCTGTTTTGTCAAACATAGGGTAAGTTTGAATTGTCGAATTGTATGAATTTAGAAGCCGTAACTACAGATATGAAAAAAATTCTACATCAGTCCAATTAAAGTAAAAATGCATTTTGAAATCAACTTTCGCGAAGTCAATAATGAATTTGAATATGAATTTGAATTTAGTTTTTCCAAAGTCAATTAATCTAAACTTAAGTAAAGAGCCAAAACGTGAGCGAAGGTTTTAGATCTTTGCTTTAGATTAAGATGATAACTTAAACGTTCCAATCATTATGCTCCAAAATATGAGTTTAGGTTTTTCTAAGTCAATGAATTTGAATTTAGTTTTTTAAAGGCGGTGAATCATCCAGCCAATTCCGGTGGTTTATAATAGCTAAAATTGAACTTTAATTTTGGGGCTGCGGTTGCAAAGATATTCAACAAATACAAAAAGATATCCCCCAAAAAAAGTTTTTGGAAACTCTGAGTTTTGTTCTTCCTGCCAAAACCACAGTTCTCTAAACTACTAAGCCTACTGTGGTTTTGGCGGGAAAAACAAAACTCAGAGTTTCCAAAAACTTTTTTTGGGGGGATATCTTTTTGCATTTGTTGAATATTTTTGCAACAGCAGCCCCAAAATTAAAACAAAAAATATCGAAAATTATAGTTCAATTTCAACTATTGCAAACCTCCGAAATTGGCTGGATGATTCACCGCCTTTAAAGTCAATGAATTCGAATTCAAAAATCAAAAGCAAAATGAATGGATCCAATTGTACGTTACACATAGTTAAACACGTTTTTGTCTGCAATATTGTACGTTGAACAAATAGAAAAATCTTAATAGCATAGTGAAAATCCTATCATATCAAATTGCATGCTAAACCAACATCTTTAGTGATTAACAACAACTTGTCTGTTGAAGCTTCCACCATCAGTACTATAAATACATAAAGCTTAGCTGAATCATAAATTCAAAATGAGTACAAAGCTATCGTTTAATGTCTAGTACCAGTACTTAAATTGTAGGGGGGATGCTTCCCCCATCGAGATTTAGTGTACCCCCATTGAGATTTAGGTGTCCCCCCATTGATATTTGAGTGCTGGATGGTCAGATGAGAAAGACCTAATTCTTCTCCTAATTTTGGCGAAAAAACACTTCAATTTCCGTCAAAGACCTTTTTTCCTGATGTTCATTCAATTTCGGCGACGGAATTACGTAATCTTCTCTAAAGTACATTTGCATGCCAAATGCGTTTGCTCAAGGCTGCAAAAGCGTCCCATCATGCAAAATTTTGCAAATTAAGTACTGTCTAGTACATATTATTTATTTACATAAGACACTCTGCATTGCATTGGTCCCAGATCTATGTTTTTGCCTTAATAACAACAGTTCTAAACTTCTATCTCGAACAGACGACGATTTGTATTTTGAATTCTTTGTCTTACAAATATCTACAAAAAAAAGTTTTAGCTTAAATGAAAAGTAAAGATTTGGGGAATCTATGTATTTGGGGGATTCCCAGGGAGGGATGTCACCTCTTAACCATGTCAAAATATCTATTTTTTTACAGACTTAATATCAAAAACAATTGGCTCTTCAACAAGTGATGTAAAGAAATTGATTTAGGAGTGGTCCAATTTTCGGTTTCCCGAGGGAGTGGTACCCTTAAACTATGTCAAAATATCTGTTTAATATTTAATAATATTAAAAACAATTAGCTTCCCAGCTTTAGCCATTTGAAAAATTGAATTTTGGGAGGTTTCTTTGGGGTAGGGGAGTTTTTGGAGAGGTACCCTCAAACTATGTCAAAATATTTGTCTGTTAAATATCTGCTGATATCATAAAACACTGGCACCCTAGCTTGAGCCGTTCAAAAAATTGATTTTTGGGGATTTATTTGGAGGGTCCCCAGAGGGGTGGCAGCTCCAAACAAGGCCAAAATATCTGTCAGCTAAATATCTGCTGATATCATAAAACACTGGCACCCTAGCTTGAGCCGTTCAAAAAATTGATTTTTGGGGATTTATTTGGAGGGTCCCCAGAGGGGTGGCAGCTCCAAACAAGGCCAAAATATCTGTCAGCTAAATATCTGCTGATATCATAAAACACTGGCACCCTAGCTTGAGCTGTTCAAAAAATTGATTTTTGGGGTCTATTTGGGGGGGCCCCGGGGGGTGGTACCCCAAACAAGGCCAAAATATTTGTCAGTTAAATATCTTGTGATATCATAAAACACTGGCACTCATTACTTTCTTTTTTTTCTTCGTTTTCTATGAGCGCTTTTGCACTTGACACAAATAAATAAATAAATAAAATAAAATAAAAAATTAAGTTAAGCTGTTCAAAAAATTGATTTTTTTGGGATCCATTTGAGGGGCCCCCGAGGGGGTGGCACCCCTAAACTATGTCAAAATATTTGTCCATTAAATATCTGATGATATCATAAAACACTGGCACCCTAAGTTTAGCTGTTGAAAAAATTGATTTTGGGGGGTCTATTTGGGGGGGGATCCGGGGTGTTGGCATCCCCAAGCTATGTCAAAGTATTTGTCTGTTAAATATCTACTGATATTAAAACAAACTGGCACCCTAACTTGAGCCGTTAAAATAACTGATTTTGGGGACTCCATTTGTGGGGGTTCCAGGGGGTGGCACCCCCAAACTATGTCAAAATACTTGTCTGTAAAATATCTGCCGATATCAAAACAAACTGGCACCCTAACTTGAGCCGTTAAAATAACTGATTTTGGGGACTCCATTTGTGGGGGTTCCAGGGGGTGGCACCCCCAAACTATGTCAAAATACTTGTCTGTAAAATATCTGCCGATATCAAAACAAACTGGCACCTTAAGTTAAGCAGCTCAAAAACTTGATTTTTGGGGGGTCTATTTGTGGGGTCCACGGGAAGGTGGCACCCTCAAACTATGTCAAAGTATTTGTCTGTTAAAGGCGGTGAATCATCCAGCCAATTACAGTGGTTTACAATAGCCAAAACTCAACTGTAATGTTTGATACTTTTTGTTTTAATCTTGGGACTGCAGATGCGGAGATATTCAACAAATACAAAAAAACATCCCCTCAAAAAAAGTTTTTGGAAACTCTGAGTTTTATTCTTCCCGCCAAAAGCACAGTTCTCTACTTCTCTAATCTATTAGGCCTACTGTGGTTTTGGCAGAAAGAACAAAACTCAGAGTTTCCAAAAACTTTTTTGGGGGGATTCCTTTTTGTATTTGTTGAATATCTTTGCAACAACAGCCCCAAAATCAAAAGAAAAACTATCAAAAATTATAGTTCAATTTTAGCCATTGTAAACCACCAGAATTGGCGGGATGATTCACCGCCTTAAGTATCTGCTGATATAAGAAAAAAACTAGCAGCCTAGCTTAAGTTGTTGAAAAAATTGATTTTTTGGGGCCACATTTTTGGGAGGTCCCAGGAGTGCCCAAAAAAATTTCTGGAGAAAAAATTGCGTTTGCAGTTCAACAATTTTACTCAAAAATTAGATTTCGATGTTTTGTGGTTTGGGAGAAGAAGAGCGTACAAAAATTAGGAAGAAAAAAAAAAAAAAAAAAAAGGAAACAAAAGGAACAAAAAAGGAAAAAACCTCATTGCGGCCAAAAGTGGGTTGGTTGGGATGAAAGGGTATCTCAAGACATATATCCATATTAAATATTTTTTGCCGTACTTAAGCCGTTTTTGACTGAGACCGCTTTTTACACCAAACTTGCGGGGCGGTTTTCGGATTCTAAAAGCAAAGTCACACGACCTATTGCCTCGAAATAATCTCAAACTGCTCTCAAAATTTCATGTAGCTGGACCAAATCGTTCTCGAGTTATAGGCTTATCAAAAGTCTGAAATTTCGCACTCGTTAGTTGGAAAATGGGCGAGTAAAAACAAAGAAACACGCGACGCGAGCGTCGGTCCTTTCCAATCATTGTACATTGAAGAACCCAGTGAGAGCAGTGCCGTCGCTACGGGGGGTAGGGGGGCCGTGCCCCCCTAACTACTGCTTGTGCCTCTCCGTTTTAGTTCACTCAAAATACTGCTTTCGGAACATCATGTGACAACAAACAATGACGGAAAAAGCAATAATTCGTTCAAACCCAATTCTCTTTAGACGTTTTCTCGATTCTTTGCAAAATTGCTGGCAACTGCTGCAACTGCTGTACATAAACCTGACGCAATAATCCGTTTTATTAACATGCATTTATGGATCTGTTGTGGAAGAGAGATGTAAGCCTGCAAAATCGTTACCTGTACTTCGTTAGTGATTATGACTAAAAACAATACTTGAAAACATTCTTTTCAAAGACCAGCTTTTTTGATTTTTAGAGCACACTCGTCAAGATTTTGAGGTCGCAGTTAGTGGCGCAATCAGAGTAAAGCGGCTTAAGCCACCTGAGCAAAGTCACATAAAAAAATTATCTTAAAAATACGTGCGTTTAAACGTACTTTAGCCTTGACCTGAAGTAAGGGGGAAAGGGGGAGCTGAAGTGGCTGAACAATTTAATTCTTTGAAATGGCTTCTGAATTTTAGCAATTTAGTTACTCATTTGGCTTTAAAAAGTGCGAAATGTGAGTAAAATGGTGTTAAAATTGCTATTTTTTGCTGCAAAATTACAAAAATTGCCCAGGAGCCCCCCCCAGGCCCCTGCCATGGTCACTGCATATTTAGTGACTATGTCCCGTCTGTGACACGCTTGAATTGCATCAGTTTGTTTAACAAAAGGCCTAAATCAGACAATTTTTGTTAAAAAAAAAAAAATACTTTAGGTAAATCAAAAGCAAAATCCCTCAGCAAAATCCTGATTGCGTACCTGGTAACATTCATTGGTGTAGATAGATTTTTCAGGCAATTGTGGGCCGCAGACGAAACGAGCTACAAAACGCTGTCGGCCTCATAGGTCATTTTTTTTAGACATGAATACTAAATTTTTTAAATTACACTAGATCTGAAGATCAGTTTTTATACGCAAAAGTTCAGTTTATTTTAGTGCCTTCCGCTTTAGGCTAGTGCCCCCCACTTCGTTTGCTCAGGCGACGGCACTGAGTGAGAGTGTGTTTTTCCTGTGGAGTTCGTAATTGCACTATTTTTAAATACAGATGCTATTTTAAATAAAATTTCAGTTGCCAGAGGGAAACTGGAATAGTGCAGAGAGAACAGTTTTATTTTAGGGATTTAGTTATTAGAACGACCGACGCTCGGGTCGCGTGTTTTTTAGTTTTTACTTGGCCATTTTCCAACTAACGAGTGCAAAATTTCAGACTTTTGCTTATAACTCGAGAACGGTTAGATCTAGCCCCATGAAATTTTGACAGCAGTTTGAGATTAAGAAGTTATATGTTTGTGAAAAATTTCGAGGCATTAGGTCTCGTGACTTTGGTTTCAGAACCCGAAAACCGCCCCGTAGATTTGGCGTAAAAAGCGGTCTCAGTCAAAAACGGCTCAAGTACGGCAAAAAATATTTCATATGGTTGTACGTCTTACGATACCCTTTCATCCCAACCAACCCACTTTTGGCTGCGATGAGGTTTTTCCTTTTTTTCTCCTTTTTTTTTCTTACTAATTTTTGTACGCTCTTCTTCGCCTAAACCACAAAACATCGAAATCTATAAAAAATTCAATCCATGATTGTCAACCTAAAACTACAGGTTTTCGTGTTTCGACCAGTAACTTGGGCCATCTTCACGGCTAGCATTTAGAAGCATAAGTTATTCATCTATACAATTTATTATTATAATCTACAGTGCGATTGAGATCTAATTTTTGTGTATAGCTGTTGATTATTGCTGCTGATTTTTTGTGTATAATCTAATTTTTGTGTATAGCTGTTGAGCTGCAAACACAATTTTTTCTCCCGAAATTTGTCCAGGCAATTCCACTGGGAACCCCCCAAAAAAATCCATTGTTTGAACGGCTTAAGCTCGAGTGATACTTTTTTTTGATATCAGTAGATATTTAACAGACAAATATTTTGACATAGTTTGGGGGTGCCATCCTCCTCCCCGGGAACCCCCCCGAATGGACTCCCCAAAAATCAATTTTTTGAACGGCTCAGCTTAGGGTGCCAGTCTGTTTTGATATCAGCAAATATTTAACAGACAAATATTTTGACATAGTTTGGGGGCCACCCCCACATGGACCCCCCAAATGGACCCCTCAAAAATCAATGTTTTCTACGGCTCAACTTAGGGTGCCAGTGTTTTATGATGTCAGGAGATATTTAACTGACAAATTTTTTGTCTCTACTTTTCTGAAGGTTCCATAATCAGATATATTCATTCATTCATTCATTCATTCTTTTTTTATTCTTGACCACCACAACAATAGGAAATGCATGGTAACACAATAATAACACGTAGAGTCAGGAAAAGGAAGTAGCGACACAACGTCAGACGTTAAGACATGCAGAGGATACTGAACACAAAAAAGCGATTTTTATTTGCATGGTTGCTACACCTGTCACACCAGCTCAAAATACATTGTAAGCTTAATCAATCACAAACATCAACATACACGCAGGCACACAAGATGGAAGTAAAACTAACGACTGGAGTAGTTGTTCGAATGATTGATAAAAAGAAAAGAGAGGGACAGTGACCAGTGCAAGGCCAGGCACGGTTACGTAGGTGGTCAACGGGTGGCGCAACCGGCCCAAAACTATGTTTAGCTCAGCGGAGCATGGTGAGGAAAGAAAAACCACCCTGAAAATGAAACCTCACCGGGTCCAGAAACCCTTTCAAGTAGCAGCTGGTCATAGCATCAAGACAATAACAATTTTGCAATCGATACATATGCATCAAAACAATTATACACAACATATAGCAATATGAGTCACACCATCCACATTGCGTCTAAATAATTAGCTGGTACAAAGTACCAAACTTGTGATCTCTCCGATATCTTAGTCAGAACGAAGGTATACCCACGAGAGGAACTAAATTTGTGTCTATATATTTGAATACTTGCTGATTTCACGGTAGACAAAAAATACTTTTGGGCGTCACAGCATTAGCTATGCGTCGGTGGTTCACTGGGTTTGCTGGCAAACTCCCATCTAGTTCCAATTGGTCATCTGTGATGTTCTGAATGTACTGGAGAATTATTTTGGGAATGTGATTTTCCTTGCTGAATGAAATACTTTAGTCAACGATTTGGGGAGTTTAGTTGTCACTTCAGCAGTGGCACCAGCGGGAGTACTGTCAGCTGTTGGGTACTTTTTGTTTTTCTTGTTATGAAGTATTCAAAGACTTGATTAAAGGCCACCTAATGTCTGCAAACCAATGCACTTAAATGCAATAAAAAAGTATTACTAATCGAATGCTGAAAACCTGCTTTAGATGCACGTTCTCAGTTTCAAGCTTTCGCGTTTTTAAAAAGTGACATGACGTCATTAGACCCAGGAGTTTGGTGCCTTCGACTAATTTATCTTTGCAGAGGATAGGCGATTTTGGAAAGGCACGTGATAACAGCTTGCTAGTCAAAAAGTGTTGAGCAAAAAAAGGCGTAATTAGCTCAAAGTAAGGTCGAATGCACCAAACTCCTGGGTCTAATGACGTCATGTCACTTTTAAAAACGCGAAAGCTTGAAACTGAGAACGTGCATCTAAACCAGGTTTTCAGCATTCGATTAGTAATACTTTTTTATTGCATTTAAGTGCATTGGTTTGCAGACATTAGGTGGCCTTTAAGGTACGTTCTAAATGACTTGAGGCTTAGACTAAAAGGCGACATAATTGAGGTAATAATGTTTCAGCAATGCAACATTCAAACCTTTTGCGTGCCATATTTTTAAGGCACAGGCTGCTGTTACGTAACGTAAGAACAAGGAAATTTCTACCCAAGCCCTAACCCCAACCCTAAACCTAACCCCAGCTCTAACCCTAGTTCTAACCCTAATGTTAATCCAAACCCAAACTAAAAATCTAACCCAAACCCTAACGTTAATTTAAAAAGTTAAAAAGGGTAAATGAGCAAATGAGCCCTCACTCTTTGCTCTCTTATTCTCTTTATGGGCATTACGTAATGTAACACTAGCTACTTCCTATTTTTAAACTACGTTAAAAACAGACATTGCATTTTTTCAATTTGTTCGTTCGTTAATTATCGGTGTTTTGCAGAATGTGGAGTTTTGTATAATGAGCTGACAATATCGCTTATGACCTATATGATAGCTGTTTTGGTGTAAAATAGGTTGGTGCTTTCAGAAAGTGCTCTATGGTATCTCAAAGCAGTTAACAAAATTAATCAAAACAGACCATAAAATGTAAAAACTAAAAGTAATCTAAAAACCTCTACAGCCTGTTTCGTCTTTCGACTCGTCGCGAGGGTATCTTATTCAATAGTATTTGAATAAGATACCCTCGTGACGAGTCGAAAGGCGAAACAGGTTGTTGCGGTTTTTACATACGTAGATTACGTTTAGTTTTTACATTGTATGGTCTGTATTTGATTAATTTTGATAGCTGTTTTGAATTGTTTGTGGAAAATAAGTTCTACTGTTTATGATCGAGCTTTTACTTAATTATTTTACAATTTGCGTTAATTTTTCAAGGTTCCATGTCCCACTAAAGGCTAAGTTTTATGACATAAGACAAAACTTTATTTGAAAAATGGCCAAGAATAAGCAATCACATTTAATTGAAGACCATATCAATAGCAAGTGTAGCAAAAAATATAAATTGTAAAAGTACCTTAATATGTATGGGCCATTTGGTCAACAGGCAACAGGTTGATAAGATATTGATAAACATTGAAAATTTATAAGTAAATCATGTAGGTATAGGTAAAAATTTTAAAATTAGAAAGCAGTTAATGAAAAATTACCTCTACCGTTCCCAATCAATCTATTTCGATCAAGATTGTCAGCAGGTTGAAATAAAACTAAGATCCAATCCAATTGAAATTCTAAATTGTTGGTGGAAATGTTCATATATTCTAACTATATTCTAACACATATATTCTAACACAAAAAACAAAAATTTTTTGTGTTAGAATATATGTGTTGAACAATATCGAAAAGAAAGATACTACATATGGTTAGATTAATAACAGCAAATTATACACATTAATTCAGGCTTATTTACACAAAAATATATCGGAAAAGCGAAGAGCAATAAACAAGCGCATGGCACATCTAGAGAGCACACAAATAATACCATTTTCTTTAGATTTACAAGTTAATAAATGACAGTCATCCTTCTGGTACAGGGTATGCGAAAAACAAATTATTCTACATCAACTAACTTTAAAATATGAAAATGTAGTAGGCTAGAGTGTAATTTTAGATCAAAAGTAAGTACCATACAGAAAAATTCCCATTAAAACAAGCTAGTTTAAATAAATAAATTGGAAAAAACTGAAGAGCATTAAAGAAATAGATTGCACATCTGTAAAACACACTAATAATAACATTTCCTTGAACAATTCTCAAAATATTAATAGCTAATTACAAACAAAACAGAACCCTGCTATCTATTTCATATACTGATAAAATAACATAAATCCTGAAATCTCTGCGTAGATTTTAGATGTATTATGAAGTAAGTCAGTCGCTTGTGGGGGTTGCAGGGATGAGGCAGAAAGACACATCTGAAATGCAAATATCTTCGGAAGTTTTACCTCTGTATCCTCTAAGGGCAACTAGGGATGATCTCAGCAGAGCAAACCTGATTGTAGTGCGTAAATACCATCATTCTATTTGAATAAGACTGAACAGGAAAAAGAGGTTAAACGGTAGGCTTAGTGGTAGGCCTATTCATAGTTGGTGGTGGAATCTTTTAACTTTTGGTTCAAGCCTTCCCCCTCTTTGGTCAAATCCAACTTTTTCTTGAAGATTTTTTTTTGCAGTGAAGCCAGATGGTGTTCAGCTGGGTTTAGTTGGCAAAATAATTTGCCGTTTCGAGGAGAAAGGTTTTAGGCTTTGTGCCATGAAAATGACGACTGCCAGTAAAGATTTGCTAGAAATGCACTTCGCAGATCTCAGTTCAAAACCATTTTTCCCAAAACTTGTTGAATTTATGTTGTCTGGGCCAGTTGTGGCAATGGTTTGGGAAGGAAAAAGAGCAGTTAAAATTGATCGTAAAATGCTTGGAGAGGCTAACCCTGTTGATTCTCTTCCTGGAACAATTCATGGAGATTATTGTATTGACATTGGGAGAAACATATGTCATGGATCTGACTCTGTGGAAACAGCAAAGAAAGAAATAGCTTTATGGTTTAAAGAAGGTGAACTTAACTATTATTGCTGTGCTAACAACCCTTGGGTGTATGAATAAGAAGACTACTTCAACCTGACACTCAGCACTCTTTTAGTGTTTTGTGACTACATAGCAGGATCTGACATTTGCAGTTTTTGTGTTTTTGTGTGCATAGTTGGATCTGACTTTTTTCTTTTTTTTTTTTTTCTGTAGGCCTACCTTTTTGTCTAAATTTATAATTACCAGTATATTGAAAGATACTTTTCACCTGTTTTCATTTTAAATTCGAAACAACTTTTTCTGCATATTTTGTGGCTGATTTTAAATTTGCTATTTTGTCTAACTAGTGTAGAATCTTTCATTGTTTTGACTGCTTGATAATGCCTGTTAAATGTCCATGTGAAATATGTTTAAGACCTTGTAAAAGGAACCAGTGTGCTATTCAGTGTGATATGTGTGGTGGATGGATTCATCTCAAATGCACAGTCATTAGTCCCCTTAAATTTCACACTCTTTGATCTTCTACTGAACCGTACCTCTGTCAAAATTGATACAGTGAATTGTTTCCTTTTCAAACCCTAGATGATAAGCAATTGTTAAATGAAATGAGAAATGATGACAAACTAAACTTTGATATTAATCACACAAATAATTCGTTTTTCCCAGCTAAATGCTTACAGGTAGACAACAAGATAAAAAGCTTACTAAATGATTTAAATTCTAGTTTGGTTGACTCAAAATACTGCTCACAGGCCGAAGCCAATATTATTAACAAAATGTGTAAATTTTCTTTGCTTTGCGTGAATATAAGAAGCTTAAATGCAAATTTTGATAAATTGAATGAACTTTTAACAAATTATGATATCTTACCTGATATCATTGCTATAAGTGAAACCAAACTTAAATTGTTACAGGTATACAATGCAAAGTTAAGTGGGTACCATTTTTACCACAAAGGCACAACTTCAAGATGGGGAGGAGTAAGATTGTTTATTAAGGAGTCTTAATCAATTTCAATTTGCAAGGAGTTTGATTTAAACATTCCTAACTGTGAAGATATGTGGATTCAACTAGATTTAGGCAATAACAAAAAATGTATAGTGGGGGTAATTTACAGACACCCTAAACAGAAATTATCAGAGTTTTGCAAGAGTTTGAATCAACCATTGAAAAATTGAATAGTAGAAAATTGATGTATTATATCGGAGGAGACTTCAACGCAGATTTGTTGAAAAGTAACTCTGATATCAATATGAAAGATTTCATGAATTTAACATATAGCTTAGGCTGCATTCCCTTAATTACACTCCCAACAAGAATAACCACTACAAGCTCAACTCTTTTAGATCATGTTTATACAAACAATGTAGTGGGTGAACACAAAAGTTTTATTCTGGTGGAAGATGTAAGTGATCACCTGCCAGTAATGGTGTGTTCTAATTTAAGCCTGCCCAAGAGTGAAAAATCAACTGTCACCCTAATTCGTGATACAAAAAATTTTGAAGTAGAAAAATTTCTAGACAAATTAACTGAAGGAATGGAGCTATTAGGTGATATCAAAGAGGAATGCATTGACAACTACACTGAAAAGTTTATTGACATTTTTCATAAGACTTTAAACATACATGCACCATTACGAAAACAGAGCAGAAAGGAAACAAAACTAAAAAACAAACCATGGTTATCCAAAGGAATCCTTATATAAATCCAGAAAAAAAATTTATTGTACAAAAGAGCCCTTAAATTAAATGACAGTAATACATGGGCACAATACAAAGTCTATAGAAATAAACTGACTCATATTAAGGAATATGCAAAACGACTTTACATTAAAAATTTTGTGAATGATAATAAGCATGACACCTCGTCGCTTTGGAAAATTATAAATAAAATTATTCACTTGAAAAATGTGAAGAAAAATAACATTCCTAATAAAATGTATGCTTCCAAAAGTGAAAGTGCACAAGGTCCACAGGCCATCAGTAACTTGTTCAATAAATATTTCATAGAGATAGGAGTTAACCTTGCGTCTACAATCGAAACACCAGCTATAATTGATGGCAAATTTAATGCCACATCTTTGATTCAGAGTAGTTGCAATTCGTTTTTTCTAGAACCAATAGTTGAAGAAGAAGTAGTAAATTACATCAGAGCTATGAATCCATCAAAACGTACAGGAAGACATGGAATTCCTGCAAAGTATATAAAAATGTCAGGCTCTGTTATAGCTCCAGTTCTAACTAACATTTTTAATGCATGCATATCAACAGGATATTTTCCAAAAGTGTTAAAAACCGCTGAAGTTGTTCCTATTTTCAAAAAAGGCGAAAGAGAGTTATGCAGTAATTATCGCCCTATTTCTATTTTAAATCCTTTTGCCAAACTTTTTGAAAAGTATCTGCTTGATCAACTAAACAATTATTTTGTGAGCAATAATTTGATTAGTCCAAACCAGTATGGTTTTAAGAAAAATTGCTCAACAAATGAAGCTGTTTTAGATATTTACAATAAGCTACTTGGCAATATGGATAAAAAGCTCATTACATGTTCTATTTTCTTAGATTTAAGAAAAGCATATGATACCATCAATCACACAATACTGATCAAGAAACTAGAAAAGTATGGAATTAGAGGATTACCATTACAGTTACTTGCAAGTTACCTGACTGACCGTCAACAGTATACAATTGTAAATCAATATAAATCCAAGTCAAGAAATGTTATTTGCAGTATTCCTCCGGGATCAACTCTAGGTCCGTTGTTATTTAATATTTACATCAATGATCTACCACTTGCCTCAAATTCCACAATTCATCTTTTTGCTGATGATACAAATCTTACTCTCTCCCATTCTAATGTTTCAACACTGCAACAAAATATTAATGATGAATTAGTCAATGTAAGCAATTGGTTCAAGGTGAATAAATTATCAATTAACTTTAATAAAACTGAGTTTATGGTAGTGACAACAAAACAAAATAAACCTGAACTCAAAGTATCAATAGATAGTAATCCAATCAAGCAATCGCATCACATAAAGTATCTAGGTGTTCTCATAGACGACAATCTAAACTGGAAACAACAAATCAAGGAACAATGTTCAAAGGTAGCAAGGGGATCTTGGGCCCTTAATCAATTGAAACACTTTGTAGATGAGCAAACCTTAAGATCTGTTTACCACTGCCTCATATACTCTCATCTACAATACTGCATAAGTAGTTGGGGGACTGCTTCAAAATCAACATTAGCACCTCTCTTTATTCTGCAAAAAAGAAGCATCAGATTGTTAACTGGAAGTGGATATCGTGAGCATACTAATCCTTTGTTCTATCGAGCTAAATGCTTAAAACTCAAGGATATTTACTCTCTGGAAACTGCAAAGCTAATGTACAAAATTCACAATAATGTATTATCTTTTGCAAATTCAGATCAGTTTAACCTAATAAAAAACTGCTATACACATAAGACAAGATTGAGCCACAAAAACAACTTCTTTCTTCCAAGAACTAGAACAAGATTAGGGCAAAAGTCTCTATCATTCGCAGGAATTAAAGTTTGGAATGAAATTCCAAGCAGTATGAAAGAAGTTTCATTCTACAGATTTAAAAAAGCTGTTAAAGCTCATTTTTTATCAAACTATGAAACCGATAAAAGCTAGAATAACAGCTTTCTATCAGCAATGCAGTAGTAATTACAGGAATCATAGTTGCATATTAATGCTTTAGTTCAACAATAACCTATTCTTTGCTTGAATAACATGAGTTTGGTGCATTCATCTATCACACATTTATTACAATACGTCATCTCTCATTTTGATGTGCCCATTGAATTATTAGTAATTTTGCAATAACTGACTGAGGTTGATATACACTGGTATTGGAAATTGTACCAGTACTAATGACATATTGGCAAACAATACAAAACAAAGCAAGGAGGTTTTTTTTTCACTCCAAATGCCCACTTTAAATTCTATAAAACATAAATAAGCATTATGAACTTTATTAATTTTATTTCTATCCAATCTGTAGTTACAGTATTTTTATTTTTTAGTATACTTAGAGTCAGAACAATTCTAATGTTGTCTTGCATTTTCTTTACATGTTGACTGTGAGTTTTGTGTATACACTGTACAAAATGTACATATCTTTGCAACACTTTTGTTTTAATTTTGCGTAAAAGTTTTTATCATAGAAAGTAGCAGACTGAGAAAATCTAGAAGCTGTTTTTTTTAACATTAACTTGGTGAGGTGGCAGTAGACTTAGATGACCTTTCGGTCCTTCGCTGTCTCCTCACCAAGTGACTAAATATCGCTTTGACTCTGCAAGTTTGTGTGTTTGGTTATAAAGAAATTGCATATTTCGATGCTTTGGTGATAGACCTAGAGGAAGTTGCAGTTTTTTTCTTGTGATATGACGTCATTTGGTAAACAAATAAATATGATGATGATGATGAAATATGATGATGATGATAACGGGTCTTCTTCTTTATAACATGCAATTCAGCCAATCTATTGTATTTAAAAATCGTTTGCATTCCGTGGACATTCCACCACTTGTTAAAAAAACAAGAGGAGTAAAATTACCTTTTTGAACATTCAAAACTCTTCCATTATATTTTGTTTTCTTCTCCGTTTAGTGTTCTTCATAGATTTGCTTGAGTGTATTGTCTCTGTTTGATCTGCAATTTGGATGGGTAACCCTAATATCAATGAAGTTGCGATCAAACGGAGCCCAACCCCTCTTGCTGAAACATCTAATCTTGCATTGTTAGCGGTGCTAGAATGTTGACTTAAGTTAATGAATTTTCTTCATCCTCGATTGTAATTAGTTGTGGTTCCAATTGAACATCATGACACACTTCTTTCATAGACAAAACTTTAAGTCCATTTATCGAAACGGTGTCATAAAAGTGGCAAAGAGTTCAGCCATTAGCAGGACATGGAAGCGCGATAATTGAGATGAGTAGATAAAAACAAAATGCTTGCTGCAGTTGCATTGCTTGGGGGGCAGTTCGCGCCACGTGTCACCATTTTGAAGTGACATGAATTTATGATGTAAAACCATAATCCAGCGAAAAACTCTACCGATTTGTGGTGAAGACCTTTTTTTTTTTGGTCCAATCCGCATTTGGACCCAAAACTGCGCTAATTTACGTTGTAAACCTTTATTTTTTGTCTCCATCCGCATTTAGACATAACTTTCACCTAAGTCGGTTACTGCTGCGGAAGCGTCACATGGCAAAGGTGACACCACAAAACCCTGCTCCAGGTGTCACCGTGAAATCCCGCCCCAGGTGCCATCATTCTTAGCAACGCCAAATATTCAGTAAATTAATTAGTACGGAAAGGTACGGTATAACGGTACGGAAAAAATTCCGTACCGTACTGTTATACGAATGGTATTTTAGTGAGGTATGGAATTACGGTACGATATTCTTGCGGAAGTACGGAGTACGGGAAATCATTCCGTACCATTTCTAATCCCCTGGCTATAACTCCAAAATTGTGATGGTAGCCGGTTAGACCAACAGCGCCGCACCGCGCAGCGTGGTAAATTCCATCAGTTTTGCAGTGCAGTGCCACGCAGCGTGAACGAGGCAACGGAACGAGGATGAGACTGCTTCTATCCTTCTATGCATTAGGATTAGGTTAGGAATCAGCCACTATTTAGTAGCTTTACTTCAGTTGTTAAATTCAGTCTTCAAAATAACCAGCCCAAGTCTATTAGGTGCCGTGGTTTACCGGTAAGCTAGGTTTATGTTTCAAATCTGTGGCGTGTCAAAAGGGAGCGCGCTCCGATTGCGGTTAACCGGCTCGGTTGTACAACCTCTGTGTGAGCAGGTGTGAATGGTTGATTGGATAGCAGCTGGTGCTAAGGTTGTGTGCTTGAGGGGTTGGTTGTGGAACGCGCTCCGATTGCGGTTAACCGGCTCGGTCGTACAACCTCTGTGTGAGCAGGCGTGAATGGTTGATTGGATAGCAGCTGGTGCTAAGGTTGTGTGCTTGAGGGGTTGGTTGTGGAACGTGCTCCGATTGCGGTTAACCGGCTCGGTCGTACAACCTCTAAGCTGCTATGATCTGTTGAGTTATAAAGCTATCGGTTCCAAGTATCTTTCATTTGTGGTTACTTCCATGCTAGTTTTCCACATCGCCACTGGATGAAGCAGGAACTGCGACACACTTCCCCCTTTCTGAAAGCAGTGGTAGGAAGGGGCCTGCTAACGTCGTCTCGAGCGCCGACCATCCAATCACGTCGGGGTCACCAGTGTGGCGTGTCAAAAGGGAGCGCGCTCCGATTGCGGTTAACCGGCTCGGTTGTACTACCTCTGAGTGAGCTATGATCTGTTGACTTATAAAGCTATCGGTTCCAAGTATCTTTCATTTGTGGTTACTTCCATGCTAGTTTTCCACATCGCCACTGGATGAAGCAGGAACTGCGACAAATCGTTGGCTTACCTACCGGTACCTTGCATAGGCTATCTAAAAGTACCGGTATGCTGGGCTGGATGAGTTCTTGTACTGAGTGGTATTTGATGATTCTGTGCCAGTGGTAATAGTTGCCCTAGGCTATTGCATAGCCTACTACATAGGCTTAACACCAGACACAACAGATAAGGTGATATCACGTCATTTATAACTAGCCTGTCATTTATAACTCTGATATAACTATAAGTCAAACTGTTAGAGGGTACTTGTGAGTTGAGTTAAACCAAATACCGAGTGTAAACGGATACTGGTAGGCAGGGCATGGTATGGAATGGAATGGAAGACGATTTTTCCTTATTCCATACTGGCAATTTTCTTCCATTCCATATTAAAAATCTTCCTTTCCATATTCCATTCCATACTAAAATTTTCTTCCATATTCCATTCCATACTAAAGAAATTTTAGACTGGAAGCAAGGCAACGTATATTTTGTTGCTTTGCACCTTTGCATTTTGTAAGCAACCCCTCGTGAAGGTGCGCCAACAATACTAAGAGGCAGCGACCAGTATCTGGTATACATATTGCCATAGGTGGACAAGTTAATGGAAAACGTTAGCTTCGTTAACCACTAGTCCGTTAACAAACTTCACACCTCCGTTAACGTTAATCCGTTATTTTCATCTTTAATTAACGGAAGTTAATCAAGTCCGTTAATTCGTTAACATTTTGCGTGTAATTTACATTTCGTTTTATTCACTCGCTTTCAGAACACGTTATTGACGCTGTTGAGCCAATTGTAAGGAAATATTTATTGCTGTGGTAGTCTTTTTGTGTTTTGGAAGTTACATTTTACAGTCTAATCTAATTTCAAGATAAAAATAAGTTCTAATGCATTAACGAAGCTGCGATCAAAAAATCTTTGGAAATTACGAACAGCGATAATTTATAGACCTTTGAGGCTGCAGCTTATTATTTGCCACAAAAAAGAGCTCCTTTTTTCGCTTTCTTCTATAAAACTCGTGCTAATGTGCAACAAGTGTTACCAGTGCAAACTGGTTTTTCCGGTACGATGAATGAATGGTGCAAGATATTAACGATAAAAACCTTAACGGAAGTTAACAGAGCTTAACGGAAGTTAATTTAGTCCGTTAACAGAACTTAACGGAAGTTAATTTAGTCCGTTAACATGAAGAAACTTTTTAACGGATTAACGAGTTAATGAAAAGGTTAGTTTCGTTATTAACGGATTAACGATTAACGCACTTGTGCCCACCTATGCATATTGCACATGGTTTAATGCATAGGCGTAGCCTGGATTTTGAATTGGGAGGAGGGCTAAACCGCAAATCATGCAATGACCTTGTCAGAAGTTTTTGAAAAGAAGGACTTTATGGGACAAAGAATGAAAGATCAAAAGCTGGGTGTCTGATTTGGCTCGTAACCTGGATTTGCTGCTGAGGAAGGACTAGAACCGCAAGTTAAAATTTTTTCTTTCTTATCAAAATTGGGAGACACGGTGAGCAAATTAGTGCAACTCAAACATGTCACAGAGGGGGCATGGGGGCGGAGCTCCCAGCCTCTGGGCGATTTTTTTGTAATTTTTGGGAAAAAAAAAGGCTATTTTTATGCGATCTGATCACATTTCTCACGCTTTCAGAGCCATTTGAAAGAACAAAATTTTTGATGTTTGAAAACAAATTGAAAAAATCACTTTCTTCACTTCAGGTCAAGTCCAAAACACGTTTAAAATCTTGCATTTTGGGGTTAAATTTTGTGACTTGGCCTGGTCAGGGGAATCAAGGTACATTGCTTTCTGCAACATTTTTAGCATTAAATAATGCTCTCGAAGATTTGCCTTTAAAGATTTTTGTTTTGTCTTGAAAATAACCAGTTTCAGAAATATATGTACGACCAGAGGCCCACGCACCCTCGATTCAAATTCTATTATAATTTGTTTAATAAGCATTTCCCCTAACTCGGTTTTTTTAAAACCGTTTTGTCGCATGAAAACTGATGAGATGGTGGTGGATTGTTATATAAAGTTTGTAATTTAAAGTTCTTTATAGTTGGTACATTAGATGCCACAAATTGTCACTAATCATGTTATTGTAATATAAAAAGTTAACTGGGGCAAGGATGGCAGTACGGTACGGTACGTTCGGAATTTGCGTACTACGTACCTCGCTCTTGAACCGTACCGTACCAGCGTACCGTACTTCAGTTCAATTTTTGAAGCGTACCGTACCAACGTACCGTACCATTTCAAAAAAGGCGTACCGTACCAGCGTACCGTACCTCTGAGCAAAAATTGAAGCGTAACGTACCGTACCAACGTACCGTACCGTACTGCCATTCTTGCTTTCAACTACTCGCAACTTTAACTGACTTTGAAATTACTAGTCTATAAATCAACGATCTCAATTCACACATTTAGCGTTGGATTTAGCTGTCTTTTGCCTCTGCATACAAAAATTTGGTGCTATGTACGAAAAGTCTGGGATTTTTAATTCAAACAGCGTACCAACGTACCGTACCCGTACCATTACAAAAAAGCGTACCGTACCAACGTACCGTACCTCTTAGCAAAAATCGAGGCGTACCGTACCGTACCAACGTACCGTACCGTACCGTACTGCCATCCTTGAACTGGGGGCCTAAAACATATTATTAATTTATTGCATAAACAAGTTAGATGAGTGTCTGAGATTGCACCTTTTACTTTTAGAACAAAAACGCTGAATTTTTTTCGGCTTGTACATTTCAATTGGTTGGTAAAAATTTAAAGTGAAAGGGCATGGGCCCGATGGTCGTCAATATTAATATTAAGTTATTGCTAATTGCCAATGTACGCATGTACTGTTGCACTCCAAAAATGCTAAAAGAAACTGGATAAAAAGGCTTTATGTCATCATTTTAATCATTGGTAGCTTTTCAGATGGGGGGAGGCAGAGGGCCTGGGTCTTCTGGCTATGCCTATGGTTCAATGATTACTGTACAAGTTTGCCCTCACATCAACTAGAACATTTACCAAGCTTTAACACCAAAACGAATTACTATAAGCTTAAAAACTAAAAATATAAATAAAATTAAACTGAAACGGGGATGAAATAGCAAATATGAGTTTTTGTGATGATATACCGTCTAGACTTTGAACGCTGGGCTTTGAACGACTTTGAACGCAATCTCTTACTAGACTTTGAACGCTGGGGTGACGTTGAACACTTCACAAACACAAACTTTGTTTTCAGTTAAATACTTTTCAAGACCAAGTGCGATCTCTTACTAGGTCAGTGTTTGAGCTTTGATAGATTTTTTTTCTTTTTTGCCCGACTAGCACAAGGTCACGTGACAATGATATCATCATTTCAACAAAATAATTCTCAAAAATAGGGCAATTCATTACACCATTACTATTGACATGTAGATCCCCAAGTCAGGTCAATTAGCGATAGACAGTAGCAGGCTCGAACCCATGACGATGTGATTGGCAGTTTACCACCCTCACCACTCGACCACGTTTTTTTTTTTCATTTTTAAGGCGGAGTGCCAATTAAAAAAAAATTTGGGAGCCGAAGTGTGACTTTACAATTACAATTACAATTTAATTAATCTTCTAAGCTGTAGTGATAGTTGGTAGTAGAATGAGCAGCTATTTTTGCTCTCTGGGAATATCAAAATATGTGATTAGGCTACGCTTATCCAGGTTATTAAGCAATACCAGTATGACAATTGGTTTGAATTTTTTGTCGAAGCGTATTTTTGTGTCGGAGTATTTCAGAGCGGAGTGTTGTAAAGTTTTGGAACCGGAGTCAGTTGAAAAATTTCGGAGTAGATCCGGAGTGAAAAAATTAGCTACTCTGCAATGCTCTTAATTCAAAGACATTCCAGGCGAAGGCAACTTTGCGCTTGTAAGTGAAGGTTTAAGTGTATCAGGTACGTTGGTAGGTAGTTCAAAGTCGCCCCAGAGAGCGGAGCGACTTTGAACGCTTTTTGAGATAGAATATATGGCATATGAGAGTGAAATATTTTTTTAGTTACGACAGTTCCAGTTGCTGAGGCCATAAGTGTTACCAGTACGTTTAGCTTACAAGCACTTTTCTTGCTTAAACCTGGCGGAAGTGATAAGTAAAATGATTCAAAAAACGTTCAAAGTCGCCCCGGTTGACGGTAAGAAAACAAAATTTACGACTGGGCAAATTGTCAAACTCAAAACAAAAAAGAAACAACAAGCCAAATCTATCAAGGTCGTCAACTGTAACATCAATGCTGCAATTAAAATTGCTATGTACTCATAATGATATAATATGTACACTGTTTGCACAATGTACACAACCAAAGTATTGTGATTTGTTGACAAATAATATGCGCTGATATTAAAGTTGAATACTTTTGTGACAATATTATTTACCACCTCCCGACATCGGTATGTATTTTTCGGTAAATGGTTGATTTTTATGTGTTGCATCTCGGCTTTTATTTGTGCTTGCTCTTAGTCACACACTTTTTTTTGGGCCATTATACATATACATATATATATATTTCTCTCCATTCCTAATCAGTATAAGATACCATAGTTGGTAATAATTGCTTCTAACATTGCTTCAAATTCAACATGTCAATACTCATTGACTGAAGGTGTAAAAGCACTGAGTGCTTAGACCACATTTTCATTTATATTTATCAGTATTCCAATATCATACATGATACCTGTAACAAAAACTTAAGATGTGCCGGTAATGATTAAAACTGCTTTTGCAAACCAATTCTTCATTTTAAGCTTAAGAAACTTTGAGCAAAAGTTGTTTATTATGCAAGACAAGTTAAATTGATCTGAAACTTAAAATGTATTTATAGCCTACTTGTGTTGCATAAAATTACAATTAAAGGACAGATTTGTATACACCATAGCTTATCAAGCATGATCATGACTTACTCCTGGCAAGACTAGTAATGATGTGAGTGTGCTTTCAATGTTACTGTTTACATGAATGCATTTATGCAACCAGCAAGCTTTGGCAGTTAAAGTGGAAGTGGTGATATTTTCCAAACAGATCGGTAATGTCCATGGTTAGATTCATGATTGATATACTTTTGTTTTGAACAAGCTTGACGTCTGGATTAATGGGCTTGTTTATTTAATCAACAATTTAGACCAAGTCATTATTTAAAGCTATTGTAATTGTTTGACTAGGATCAGGTGAACCATGTATGCCAACCTGTTTGGTTTGTAATTTTGCATGCCGTAAGCTACAGTATTAGTGTTGCGCAATATCCTTAACCATTATATTTTGACTTGCGGTAGTATTTGTGGTGCGGTGCAACTAGTTTACAAATTTTTTGCAGTGTGGTATGCGGACAGAATTGAGCGTTGCGGTGCAGTTTGCGAACATAAATTTTGCGGACCACACCATCTCTACTCCAAAACCATTGAATCTAGAAACTTGAAATTTGAGATGGCAATAGGTTTTTAGTTGAGATTGTGTCTATTAAAATTTGGTGGTGATGGATCACATGGCTTGGGAGGATGGTCACCAAACTTGTGATTGTTCGACTTATTTGAGAATTGGATTAGATTTGGCTAACATATTGGGAATAGTCAGCTACTACAACTTTATTTTTTGTTCAGTGTTGAAGGAAGGTTAGAGCAAGAGTGCTTTAGAACAAACTATTTCCAACATTCCAACTCTTTCCAGCCTCATGAAAGTGTGTTGATAGGATTCCATTCAAAATAAGCATTGAGTTACAGTATTTGCACACTAGTATTCAAATAAGCTTTGCTTTATCAGAATATGACTCTTCAGTGTTTATACTTTGCCAGCAAATCATCAAATTTATGCAATATATTTTCGAAGTGACTTGGCAAATGGAGCATGTGCGGTTAAATAAACAAAGATGCTAGTGACGCCACTTGTTTTCGGAAATTTTTATTTTGGTTATTACACTATTAGGTTTGGGTTAGGGTTTAGGTTGGGATTTGGGTTAGGGCTGGATTAGGGATAAGGTTAGGGTTAGAGCTTAGGCTAGTTTTTTTAGGCTTTGTTTATTTCAAAAAGTCGGCGCAAATGGAACATTCGCCAAGCCTATTCCATACCGGTATATTTTTTGTCATCATATTTTTGGTAGTTTTATGAGGTGCAGTGTGGGTGCAGTGCATGTTTGCAAAATTTTTGAGGTGCGGTGCAGTTTGCGAACAGAACTTTGGCGGTGTGGTGCAGGCACAGTGCAGTAAAAGTGTGCTTGCACCATCTCAACTTCAGACAACATGGTGTAAATTCAGACAGCCCCCTAGTGGTTGGTTTTGAGTTTTAGTATTTCTGTTTTTTGAAGGGGTCTTTGGAAACTCGGTGAACCCTTTCATGAACGAAAAAAAACTCTTTCATAAAAACCTAAATTCAACCACTAGGGGCACTTGCCAAAGTTAGAACTGATGTCAAGTGTAAGCATTTTACAGTACTAAGCACTTTGTGATGAAACAGGAACTGGGAACTCACTGGCAACCGTTTCTTAGTCTGCAAGAATTTTTGCAAAATTATGTGCCTTTTGTGATGTCACAATATTCTGAAATGTAGGGTTGCCAACGGTACGGTGTCAACTGGATTAAATCATATTTTCGCAAACAAAGGGAATCTGGAATTGTTAAGACAGGGTTTGCGTGCATCTGTATTACCTCAATTACTGTTTAGGGATGTGTCGATTAATCGGCATTGGCAAGTATCAGCAATTTTTTGGAATCGGTATCGCTAAAATATGGCCGATTCTTGCCGATCCTTTGAACATAATAACATTGCTAATTTTTTTCAGTTAGATTGTTTTACATTTGTGTTTTTTACCAGATAGACACCGGCACAGTCAGAAAGAGAAAAAAGGAGGGGACAAAAATTTTTGTGTTGTGATTAAGGCATATGCTAATTGGAAAGTTTAATTTATTTATGCAAAATGTAGCAAATTACAAAGTTTTTACAATAACAGGAGGATTCTTGCAGTCGTTCATGCAGCTAATGCATAAAAATAAATAATGAAAGAGAATAAAATAGTTGTTAAAATCATTAAAAATAATATGCCCTGCTTTCAACTAATGACTGAAGACCCAATTTAAATCTTTGTTTGTGCATTTGTGTCTGATTAATTATTGGATTTTGCAATCTTGTGACTTAAATCAAAAAGATTATTTGTCATTGTCTAATCGGTGTTTAAGTTAAATTAATGAGTAATTATTATCCTTTGTTAAAAATAAGCTGCTAATTAGCACATCTTCAAAGGCGCATCTTCAAAGACCTTCAAAGGCTAATCGTTGTTTTAGAATGTTCTTTTCATACATTATTTGTGTAGACTGGCAGCTGACAGCCTTTGTTTGTTAATTTCTGGCCTTTAATGCTAGACAATAGACAGTGCCACGTGTTTTTACGATTTGGAACTATTTAAACCTGCTTGGAGCTTGAGAGCTCAGTAGTGACAAAAAATGAGTCAAGTGAACAGTGTCAGTTTTTGGTGAGATGTGTTAAATACTGCTTAACTTGAATAAATTGCGTTTTGCGATCCCTTCCCTTCCTCTCCATCCTTGTTTATGGAGTTGACTATTGACTGTGAGGGAACATAGTTGTAGATTGGAAAAAAGGCCCTGAATTGGCTCTTACATCATATTTTGAGACTACTTTGTTTTTTTTCTGTATTTTCCTTTATTTAATATAATAATAAATTCCATTAAAAATCAGTGATTCAAGTGCTCAGTTGTCAGAAGGAGAAAGGGATTGGGAGAGTTTGGTATAGCTCTCCTACATGTTATTGGAGTTGGCTATAATACTCTGCATCATCACCATGCAGAAAATACAAAACGGTTCGGATTGACAAGTCTTGGCAGATATTCAAATTTAAGAATTAAGCTTTAACGAGAAACGGTTTGACAAACTGACACATATCACAAGACCTGGTGATAAAGACTTTATCGTTCATAACAGTAGTTTCACCTAGTTATATGATTTTATTTGACAATGCAACAACCTGTGCAAAAAATGCGTTTTCTTCACATAAGGCCATATGAGAAAATTGCGCAAGATTGCCCTTATTATTCAGTCAAGCTGGCACAATAATATTTCAACTTTCAAATGCAGTATGTTGTAACAAGTTTAGAACAAATTAAATGTACAATTCGCAAAAAAACAACAACAAACAACCCCTGCCTATACAACCAAAAATTATTGGTTTTTAAAAAAGTAAGCGCTCCTATTATTGTTTATGTTAATTGACACAACGTCCTGCTTGCTACCTTTATGCAGAAAAAAAACTATGTATTATGATTTCTCAATACAAAGTTTCGTTAACTGATTACTGTACTGTTATTAATATTGTTGGAAGGAAACAAGGATATCTATGGTAAGTATTAAGCAAGAATAATGCGATAGCCATTCACCAATCCTTAGGTGTGGTTAATTTCCTCAATCGATTGAAGCGAATCTAACGTGGACATATGTGGAAAAAGGGTCATAATGAAATACTATGGGTTTGTTTATCTACAGCACGCCTGCAAACAAAATTTTAGCGTCTGGAAAACTGCGTATGGCACTTCAATTGAGAATTTTTTCAGGGTTTATACGGTCAGGGAAAATCAGGGGAAAACATATCTTTTTCGAGATGGTCAGGGAAAGTCAGGGAGAGTCAGGGAATTTAACGAAAAAGTTGGAAAAAGTCAAAGAGATTTTTTTGGAAAGTTCTTATCTCCTATGAATCAAGATCCATTGTTTATTTTAGCAATTGTGTGTCAAACAAGCTTTTGCTGGTGGATATGATACTGTTCGTTTATATTCTGAAAGTCAGGAAAAAAGTATGTTTTGCAGGATTGGGTCATGGAAAAACATAGGGATTTTTAAACGAAAGTCAGGGAAAACAGGTGCGATTTTGACGAAAGTCAGGGGAATATGTCAGAAAAATTCCGTATAAATCCTGTTTTTGGCCTGGTCTACGCTGTGCGTAAAATTATGAACATAGGGCGTATTGTTAATTTGTTTGAAACATTAACTGGCTGCTTATATGCTGGTTAGGCAATACGCCGGGCGTACCGAATTTTGGGTAAAATAAACTAAAGACGAGTTTTTGTGCTCACGATTTACGCACAATGTAGATTGGGATTTGGCAGACGGAGTCAGCGCGGCTTTTTGCTCCAAACCAATCGTCGTGCTCCACTTAATTTTGACACAATTTGGACAACGTTGTCGGACTTGCTGCTCTGATAGACGAGAACATTGTTATAAATCAACACAGCTATATGATGTAATGAGGACATGGAAATTTATCGTAAAAGATTTTCTAAAAATAAATTAGCATACATTTACAGTAATAAACATTTGACATTGCTCAGTTTGAAGTTGTAAGATTAATTCAAACCTGTCGATTGTCTGTTTCCCCAACCCCAGTTAAAAATAAACTTAAATGATCAAGCAGACAGCGTACTTATGCTTTTGGTAAACTACAAAAACTTTTTAAGCAATATTATGTTGATTTCGCCGTTTTTCAGGTAAACGAGCTTTCTCAGCTGTTGGTCTAAATGTAGACCTAAATAATGCGGTTTAAAATGCAAAAAGAAAAACAGGCAAAGTGCATGCAATCAAGACCATTTTGTATAATAATGATAATAAAAAACAATTTCGACATTAAAGATGGATATGGAAAGTCATTCTCTTCAAAGTCATTATGGAATGGAAAGTCATTCTCTTTGAAGAGATTTGCTTTCCTGTAGCAATTGGTGTTTTTTTCTGAATGTTTTGAATTAAAACATTCTAGAAATTTCTTAGGGTTGATCAAAATACAAAATTTGACTATGGTGACGTTTAATTTGTGGCAGCCCCAAATTCTCACCGGTATCTGATTCTATTTGTTCCATTTTGGAAAATGATGCGTTTTGAAACAAAATGAATTACATTTTTTGGGGGCAAATTTGCACTGCTTTCTGTCTCAATTGCGTTCTCCCACGAAAGCAATGCTGACGAGACAATTAATTGTCATTCTAAGACAGCGGGATTTGAGCTACGCAATAATCCAAACATTTTCATTGGATATCAACACTTTCTATACAAGCATTACCACTCTTTGGGTTTTGTTACTACCCTGTGTTACAAAAAGACAACGTGGCCTAATTCTTGTTTCAACAAAATCAAGTTTTTATACATGATTGTTACATTAATATGACGTAATACATAAAATTTTCAATCAAATTCACTAAAATTGATTTTTGATTGTGATTTAATTCCATTGTTATGTTAACAATGATTGACTTTGCCTTTTTGCTGCAAACGTTTTTTCTGCCTGAATATCTGGAAAACAATATAAGCTAGATGGTTGAAATGTTTTTGAAAAATAGAAAAGCTAACAACCTTCAAAAAAATCAAAAAATGCAAAAGTTTTGACATTGCATACTTGCAACTCGGGGTGGAATTACATTTGAGCTGAGCGTTTTTGAATTAGCTTTTTTACATTTCATCTTTTTTTTAATAGTTTTTGTGAAATTGCGCACTTTCAAAAGGGGGAAGACTAGTTCCCTTAGTCCCCCCTTGCTGTGCTGGTGCAGACAGAACCAATTTTCTTTTTACGACAGCGTTTACACACTTTACGAAAGGAAAAAAGTACAAATCGTAAAAGGAAAAAATTTTTTTTTTTTTACGATTTCTTCAATGAAATTAATTTCGAACAGTATGGTATCTCTTTAATTTATTGTACTTCAAAATTTACTTCAAAAGTTACTATGTTTTTTTGGGCAGAGGCTGCTGTTATGTCAGCTGTTAGGTAAGAATATAAAAATCCCTATTCTAACCCTAATCCAGGGGCGCACCCAGAAATTTTTAAAGGAGGGGTTTAAATTTTTCAAAGAGCAACCAGTACCAAATTATAGTTAATTTAGTTACAGTCAAACAAGGTTTTGCGGTATTAGTTGCATTGTCAATTTATTAAGAACAATGTACTGAGAAAATTAATAATAAGCTATAGACAGTATACAGAGTCTTATAGGCACAATCAAACCTTTGATTAACAGCCTAAGACACACTGTTTCGGAATCGACATTCGTCTTTTATCCCTCGTCAGTATAGCTAGGACTAGAGGTATGAACATGAGCGTAGAAAGGCAAAGAATCACAAATCAGCCAGATCATGATACATTTTTTTTTCTCCAAAAATATAAAGTAATCACAATATTACAACAGATAATTCTAGAAGTTCAATTCAAAATAATTTCCAATAGCATGCCTTAGACAGCTGTTTCGCCCAATCTCAGGGCTCATCAGTAAGGCTAGCAAGGCCAAAAGGACGAATATCACCAGTAACAAAAATCTTCAAAACAAGCATCTTTACCGATTTTCAATCAATAAATAAATCTTTACCGATTGGGTTTATAATGCATTAATCTCTACCCCTCATTCCGTCAATTTTAGCCAAAATAAGTAAATTGTATCCAAAAAATCTCTACCAAATGAAACTAAAGCTATTAATTAAATCTTTACCGAATGAGACTATTGTTTTAATTCAAATCGTTACCGACTAAAGTGAAAATCTTACCTTACATCTCTCAAAAGGAGAGGTGGAGTCCTTGAGGACGTCCTTGGCCTCAAGGACACATTTTAAGGTCTTTGGCCTGGCCTCGAAGGTCAAGTCCTTGGCCTTGGCCTCGAAGCCTCAAGTCCTCGAAAATTGCCCTGTCCTCGGGTTGAAGACAGCACTATTTTTTGAACAGTTGAAATTCCGTTGGAAAATGCAAGAAACCTTGCGGAAAATTTTAGAACACCTTTTTTGTTTTCCCCACTTGGAGCATAGGCGTAGCCAAGGGAGGGCAGAGGCCCCCCAATTGAAATTTCACCAATGACAAAAATGTGATGAAAAGCCTATTGTTTCTTCAGTTTTTTTTTAGCATTTTTTGCTTACAATAGTATAACTAACAACAATATTGCAGACCAGGGGCGCCAGGTCCCCCTCAATTCAATTTTTGCCAGCCAATTTAAACATATAACCTAGAGAAAATGAAGAGTTTTTGTACTAAAAGTTGCTATCTCAGGCCCACATCTAGCTGCTTTATGAACGTAATGCATTAATCAGGGCCGAATTTACCATAATATGACGCAGTACCAGCTAGGGGCCCCGAGCTGAAATCGCAAGACTTTTTTTGGTCTTTACCTATATTTGGCAGAAAGATGTTGCAAAAATCTCCAAAGTGCCAGGGGCCTAACACGATGTAAATCCGGTTTGGCAATAACATGGTTAGTTGACGTAACCATCTATTGTACCATTTTCAATAACAATTCGGTAATTTACCTCCACCTCGCCAGTTTTTACGCACAAAATACTTATTAAAAAAATTAGCCATGGAAAATGCTGATTGAATGAATCATTGAACTTCAATTGAGGGGGTCTGGGTGCCCTGGCCAAATATGTACTCCTATAACTGGTTATTTTCATGACAAAACAAAAATCTCTGAGGAAAATCTTCGAGTGGATTGTTATTTACTGCTAAAATGTTGCAAGAGTCAATGCACCTTACTTTCCCCTACCTGGACCAAATCACTTACAATTAAACTTTAACACCAAAATGCAAGATGTTAAACGTATTTTGGACTTCCATTGCAAATAAAAGGCGGATTAAACAATTTGATTTTTTCAGTTGGCTTTCAAATGTCAAAAACCTAGTGCTTTCAAGTTTCAAATGGCTCTGAACACTTGCGAAATGTGATTCAATGGCATTAAAATAGCTTTTTTTTCCAAAAATTTACGAAAAATCGCCCAACGGCTGGGGGTTGTGCCCCCAGACCCCCAAAGCCACTGAAAGCTGAGGGCCCCGACCCCAGACTCCCATCTGTGATACATTTGGGTTATGCTAGCTTTCTTAACACGTTTCCAAAGTTAGATATTTGCATTTTTCAACTATTAGTTTAAGCCTTCTCCTTTTGAAAAATCCTGGTTATGTGCAAACAGGCAACGATTTCAGATCTTCCATCCTGCAACATCTTTGTCGCACAAAAACTTCCTCTTTGGAAAAATTTTGATGACGTACGTCATTTCATGTGATTTGTGGTTTAGGCCTCCCCCAATCAAAAATTCTGGGTACCCAGTGATTTGGAGATCGCCTGAAAAAAATTTTTGAAGACCTTTTTTTTGGAGAACACTTGCGCCTGTCCTTGGCCTCGGATTTTTTTTGTGTTCTTGGCTTCGAGCCATGTGGCCTCGACTCCACCTCTGCTCAAAAGAATGATAGGCTAGCTAACTAAGGAGGTAAATCTTAACCGAAAAATCTTTACCCAATTAAACTAAACCTATTGATTAAATCTTTATCGAATGAAACTATTGCTATAAATCGTTACCGACTAAAGTACAAATCTTACCTTACATCTCTCAGAAGAACAATAGGCTAGCTAACTGTTTACTCTTCTCCTAGCTCGCCTTAAATGTCTATGTTTCCAGTAGGCTGAAAGGCTCAAAACTAGTGCCTAATATCAGACTAGAGCTAAACTAGGCTAACAATCTTTAGAAATGAAACGCTATCAATACCCTCTGCTTTCCTCGCAGCTCGCCTAAAATGGTCCAATTGCTTTACTGATAAGCCCTAAGATTGGGTGAAACAGCTGTCTAAGGCATGATATTGGAAATTATTTTGAATTGACTTCGGATGAGCGTGATATATCTGTGATACATAATAACTTCGGATGAGCGTGATATATCCAATCCATGTGAAATTAGCAATGCTTTGAATGATTATTTCTCGACAGTAGCCAAATCACTATCTGATAATATTCCAAATTCATCAGAAGCATATGACTGTTCTCCTTCAACTCTGATAAAGAATACTTGCTATTCTTTCTTCTTGAAACCTGTTACAGAGGAACAAATATTATATCACTTGAGAAACCTTGACCCTTCCAAAAGCTCTGGAATGCAAGACATTCCGATCAAATTTATCAAACCTGCCAGTATTTTATTAGCACCTGTATTTACAAAACTCTTAATATTGCAATTGAACAAGCCACTTTTCCTACAATTTTTAAAACAGCTGAGGTTGTTCCAGTTTACAAAAATGGTTCCAAATTAAACTGTAGCAATTACAGGCCCATATCCCTATTATGCCCCTTTTCCAAACTTCTTGAAAAATGTATCTATGATCAGCTGTATCATTATCTGAAAAGAAATCAACTACTTTATGAATACCAGTTTGGATTTAGAGAAAATCTATCTACTGAATTGGGTATAAATCAGATATATGAAGATTTTGTAAGAGGTGTAGAAAGTAAAGAAATAACATGCTCAGTTTTTTTAGACCTCAAAAAAGCTTTTGATACAGTTGATCATAATATTTTAATAAAAAAATTAAATTGTTATGGGGTTAGAGGTTTGCCTCTAAAATTCTTGAGCAGTTACTTAACAAACAGACAGCAATATACTGTTGTTCATCAAGCAGAATCTTCTGTAAAGTCAGTGAGTTGTGGTGTTCCTCAGGGCT
The DNA here is from genome assembly GCA_963965965.1 of Trididemnum nubilum. Lineage (NCBI taxonomy): Eukaryota > Metazoa > Chordata > Ascidiacea > Aplousobranchia > Didemnidae > Trididemnum > Trididemnum nubilum. The sequence continues at coordinate 23,796,334 of OZ014470.1, forward strand.
CGACATTGGGGCCACTACTATTTCTCATTTATATCAATGATTTGCCCAACGCTTGTAATCTCCGCATTCGACTGTTTGCTGACGATGCAAGTTTAACTATGTCCAACAAATCAAAAACGTTGTTAGAAAATCATATGAATAATGAGTTAATCAAAGTAGACGAATGGTTAAAAACTAACAAACTATCTCTAAACTATGACAAAACTGAAATTCTAGTAGTAAACAAATCAAAGTCTAGAGGTGGATCCTTAAATATAAGAATAGGAAAAAATGATATTGCTCAAGTCAAGCATGTAAAGTATTTGGGAGTAATAATTGATGAAGATCTCTCATGGAAACCACATATACATAATCAATGCTCAAAAATTGCACATGGCAACTGGGCATTAACAAATTTAAGAAAATATGTTAATTTATCCACTCTAAAGTGTGCTTATTATGGATTGATCTATCCTCACCTTCAGCACTGTTCTTCCTTATGGGGACAGGCAAGCAAAACCTCTCTAAAACCTGTTCAAACACTTCAAAACAAAGCTCTAAAAATTATGATCAATACCCGTTGGCATCATTCTGCTTCCCCTCTATACCAAACATTGCAGTTGTTGAAATTTGATGATATTGTGAAGTTGCAATTAGCTAAAATTATGCATTCTGTTCACAATAATAACATTTCAAATTTGTATTTTGGTTTCTTCAAGGTTGAAAAGTTTCATCATTATTGCACTAGAACTTCCATAAATTCAAACTTAGTCCAAACTTCTGCAAGAACTGAAAAAGGCAAATCAACCATTTCTTTCTCAGGCCCAAAAATATGGCGTTAGATACCCGGTGATATGAAAAATCTTTCTAATAACTCCTTTAAATATCAATATAAGAGACGATTGCTTAACTGCTATACTGAATAATTAGTGATGGAAAATTGATTTGGCTTGTTATTAGCATTTGGTCTTCTGTTTTGCTTTTCCATTTGTTATCGTTATTGTTTTGTTTAGTTTGTTTATGATTTTTTTTGTTGTTGTTCTCTTTTCTCCTTGTGATTTTTTTTTGTTAGTTATTCTGTGTGCTATGTTTGTTTTTTATTATGTTCATTGTTTAATATTGCTAAAACATGACATTTTTATTTGAAAAATCTCCAAATTTACAAATGTAATTGGCATCAAAAGTATTTATTAAAATATTAACCTTTAGTAGGGTGGCAGCTGACACTGATGACCGCATGGTGTTTTCGTTGTCTCCCATTTTTTTTGTATTTATCTGTGAAGTGCTTAAATTTAGTATGAATAAATAAATCTGAATTTGAATTTGAACTTTTAGAATTATTTGTTGTAATATTGTGATTACTTCATATTTTTGGAGAAAAAAAAATGTATCATGATCTGGCTGATTTGTGATTCTTTGCCTTTCTACGCTCATGTTCATACCTATAGTCCTAGCTATACTGACAAGGGATAAAAGACGAATGTCGATTCCGAAACAGTGTGTCTTAGGCTGTTAATCAAAGGTTTGATTGTGCCTATAAGACTCTGTATACTGTCTATAGTCGAGCCAAGTCAACTGACCATGACAAACTGACCGCGAACCAACAGTTTCATAACAGTGATTTCGTCGCTGTGAGTTCGTCACAAAGTAAGGGTTTGGGCAAGATGGCTCTGGGGATAGTAAAAATGTATTTAGGATCGCCCTTCTCAGCCGATCGGCGTTGTTCACGGTCAGTATGTTCGCGGTCAGTTTGTCGCGGTCAGTTGTTGTGGACCCGTCTATAGTTGCATTGTGTTATAACATTTGTTTATTCAAAAACTCTGTAATAATGATTTTGAAAGTTGTTGGTTGTGAAGATTGTGTGCGAGATAACTATTTAGCACTATTAGGGCCTGCGGTGAAGCCCCCTGCTGCTGGGCAATCCTTGCAAATTTTTTTAGAAAAAAATATCTGTTTCAACGCCATTTGGATGACATTTTGCACATTTTTAGAGCAATGAAACAAAAGCTAAATTACTAAGATTTGCAAGAGTTTAAAAGAATTTATTTTGCTTAGTCCAATCAGTCCCCGCACACTTACTGTCAGGTTCAAAATACGTTTAAATGCTGAAAGATTGCGTCCATTTTCAAAACACAGGATGGTGGTTAATTATGACCAGCAGATGAAAAACTGCACAGAGCTGGACAGCGCTGTTTCGAGCTTTTAGCTCTCATCGGCAGCCCTCAGCTATCTTTTCAAAGGTATTCCCAGCTGAACAAACATCTTGGCCTAACTGGCAAACCTTATGGGCTTGCACAGAGGCAGTGGAAGTTGACATGGCTTCCCAGGAGTCGACCATGAAGGACGTCAAGATCTCTTAGTTTTTGATAGCACTGACAATAGGATGCCGGGGGAAAAACTGATTAACACGAGATCATCAGTAGTTTTTGGTACTGATGGATTGCATGTGACGTCATCGCTCTGCTTGCCAAACTGCTGGACGTCAAATTCGCAAATCGGACTATGTAAATGCGTTCAAAAACACTGACCGTGAAGATATGGAGCTTATTTTCAGGCTATAAAAGAGTTGATCTTTGTAACATTGAAGTTAGATGCTGGGCAAAAGCCTGTAAAAACTGAAAAAGATTTTAATTAGTAAGAATTCGGTTTTGTTTGCTTTTTTTCAGTGACGTAAATCTGGCTTGCTGTTAAGTAACCCATTAGAATCATGTAATATGGATGGTGGTAGCTAGTTTTGGTAATCAAATTCATGGCTTACTATTGATGGCGCTATAATGGAAGAGTTGTATCTCCTTTATTTGTGACAAAATTAGCGCATTTTTAAACGTTTGTAATTTCAGAAGTCTATTTTGCAGGATCTTGGTGATATTTTGCATTTCGTGTAGTCATTAGCGGCTTATCGCTATGATTATTGGTTGCTGGGAGTTAAAAATGCATTAGCAGTTGTTTTCATTGAATTATTTCATAGATATGTCATTTAAACTTTAAACTAATGATTTAACTGGCCTCAGTGTAATGGTGTAACTGTGATCAAATCTTAATTTGCATTTATTTCGACTTGAGCTAGTGATGTTAAATAGTATTTATAAGTAGTGCTTAAACTAAATGTTAATCGGCCATGTGTTACTGCTGTGTCATAGAATTTTAGGTATTTCAGGATATGGCCGAATTGACGATTTGAACCAAAGCTAAAAACCGGTCAAAGTGGACAATAGCATGCAATGGACGATGAGAATTTACAAAAAGCGTAACTTTTCAGATCCGCTGAGCTATGTAACCTGCTTAAAGGGGCATTGAAGCCTAAGTTTTATTGATTTATTGCGTTTGAAACAAAATTTGTATTTTTAAAATAATTTTTGAGCTTAACTTCAGAATTCTACGATTACTACATCAAAAGATTATTGCATTTATATTTTCTCTTATTTCGTAGAATTTCTTTCACTTTTTAAAAAATTTGTCTATGTTTAGTGTCGCTGTTACTAGGGCTACTTCACGCTAGCTGACATTAATCATTACTTACAGTATGTAAGCATAAGCCTATTAATGATGATATTAATTATTACTTACGATATGTAAGCCTAGCCTATTAAGAATTTGTAAAAAACAGTAAAGTCTAGTCTAATCTACAGCAATTTATACAGGTTGGTTTACCCTAATCATTACAAAAAACAACTAGGCCAAAAATAGGCCTACTTTTCATTTTTTCTTCTAAGTGCACTAAATCAAATATGCTTGTGCTAAAATATGCAAATTTAAACTACTAAGATGAATTCTACTTTTAAAAACTCATCTAAGTACCGAAGCCACAGCAGAAAACCTGCCAAAGGCACATCGTTACTCCCAGACCTATAATTTGGCAAAGTTGGTTTTGAAATCACTTATGCAAATTTGATGTAGTGTTGCCCCTACAAAAATTTTTCCCTTATTTCAAAATCTTTTCCCTTGAAGCTATTTAACCTCAAACAATGAAAAAACGGAACAAAAACGTTGCTAATCAATTATTTTTTGTAAATTTGGTGTAAAAATTCAAAAATTAGACTTTAATGCCCCTTTAAATCGCTCCTGATAATTACCAATTAGGGCCAGGCTATCTACAAAAGTGTTACTTTGCGATCAAACTCCTCAAATATGTCCCCTGAAGGAATTATATGTTGATTTATGGTAATGTCCAATGCTTTGTAATGGAATTTTGACGTCCAATCGTTTTGGCGGGAAAAAGCTATGACATAGCTGCAATCCATCAATAGCAAATGGAATATTAATGCTATCTTCAATGGTGTATACAGTAACATAGAAATAACTTCGTGTTTAAACACATTCCGCGTCGCTTAAAGTTACACTTTCGCGTTATGCAATAGGCCAATGTGAGATCTGTTCTTTTTTCAGCTATTAACATAGTACCAGAATGGTTTGGCATCAGAGTTGTGTGCCAATTTACATTCAAAATTTTTTACAGCAAAATTAGTAGCTTGCTTGAGGCTTTTGCTTGTTTGATTTCTTAAATTTTTGTTGAGTGTGGATTTATCACTCAGATACTTTCTTTCGGCTTTGTTTCTGAGTACACCTGCAGAGTGCGCTGCTCTGGTTTCCCAACGAAGAGAAGAAGCTTTGGATTTTGGGTGTTTGATTGGTACAACAATATCAAGCAGCTCATTTATTGTTTTTGAAAAGCTAATCCATACAAAGTCAATATCAGGAAAGGAAAATATAGTTTCCCAATCTCCTTGTAACAAGTAATGCTGAAACAAATTCCAATTTGCATGCTGGTAATTCCTCCTCTTCAAAAGTTCTCCAGCTGGTGGTAGATCCTTAGAAACCATAGAAAGTTCACATAGAACCATATTGTGGTCTGAAGCCCCGAGGGGCTCAATGATATCAATGTTCATCACAATGTCTGAAAAATCAAAAATAATTCAGGTCTAGAATAGCATCATCTCTAGTAGGATGTAAGACATGTTGGAAATTCATCTCAAAAATGGCATGAATGAAGTCATCATAGGCAGGGGGAAAAGCAAGATGGACCCAGTCAATAGAAGGTAGATTGAAATTCCTAGAAATCATTTTATAACTTGAATGGAGTTGACAGGCAGGGGTCCATGACAACTGACCGTGCCTAACTGACCGCAAACCAACTGACCGCGAACAACGCCGATTGGCTGGGAAAGGCGATCCTAAATATAATTTTACTATCCCCAGAGCCATCTTGTCCAAACCCTTACTTGGTGACGAAATCACCGCGACGAAATCAGTGACGAAATTATGTAACGAAATCATTGCTTCGTGGTCAGTTTGTCACGGTCAGATGACTTGGCTCGACAGGCAGACCCTAAGCAATGAGTTGACATTTTGATCTGTTGTTTTATCACCACAAGAAGAGCGATGTAAAACACGAGTGTCCATACCTCCCTAAAATATTTTGCATGGAAGGAACTTCGTAGACTCACAGTCGCATGTCAAATTAACAGCTTCACATTTCAAACAATTTGAAACCAACAACGTCACTCCACCACCCTAATGTTTTAGTTAATATTTCCTGAAAAGTTGATATCCAGGTGGCACAAATAAAGAATCTGGTGATCTTGGATCAGCCTAGGTTTCAGTTATTGCTACTAAACAAGGTTTATAGTGTGCAATATAAAGGTGCAGTAAATAGATCTTGTTAATACGCCTTGCATTTATGACAAGCATAGGTTCTTTCAATCTGTTCCTGCAGTTGGTAAGTTTTTTGAAGCTAAAACTTCATCTCTCCCAGAATCATCAACATGATCCTTCTTATTATTACATACCCTTTAATCATCATCAGTCTCATTTGTATGATTGTCATTTACAGCATCATTTGCTGGATTGTCCTGCACATCAATACATTCACCAAAAAGCGACTGCAGGTGAGTGATTTATGTTGGTTTCTGTGCCTGTGATTTGGCCATCATCTTTCTTGTTTCTTTCATTCTGGTTTTTTGTAGAGCTTCTTGTTTGGCTTTCGACTTATTCGGGTTTATCCAAACTTCCCCCATTATATCGATGTAAATATGTCCCTTGCCAAAGCGGTGGAAATATTTTGCATCATAGCCTAAATGCATCTATCTAAAACAAGCCTTACATGTTGCCCATTTGAATTAGGTTTACCCAACCTTCAGCACTTAACAGGTCACCATTCCCAAAACGTGGTTCAAGGTTTGTGCTGATGTTCTGAACCTTGGAGGTCAATGATCCTGATGCATTTTCTGGAATACTAGAAAGTACAATATTGCACAAACTTTCTTTTGCTGTTCTTTGTTTCTCCATGGCTGCCAATTCTTTTTTAAGGTACTTTTTTAGGGAAACTTTTGCCTCTTTCAGTAGCTTTAGACTATGTTGTTTTGCAATGTTGATTAAACTTTTTCATTTCGTCAACACTTTTTTCAAAGTTGGGCTGCAATTGCAAACAATTTTTAAAATTGTTCAAATTTTTGCTGTAGGATGTCTTTGGAAAAAAAAAATTTGCGTGTATCCATTGCGGACATACGGTAGTTCACATCCATAAGCTAAGTGGCCAAAATGCTCCACTTTATTGGTACAAATCCCACACAAAACGTTTTGAATTAAGTACGGTTGGCTTATTCAAATAGCTTATTCAAAGTTGTTATATGCCTGGGCATAATACGAGCCAAGTCAACTGACCGCAACAAACTGACTGCGAACAAACTGACCGTGAGCCAACTGTTTCGTCACAGTGAATTCTCGCTGATTTTGTCACAGTGTTTCATCACAAAGTAAGGGTTTGAGCAAGATGGCTCTGGTGATAATAAAATATTTTTATGATTGCCCTTCTCAGCCAATCAGCGTCATTTGGTTTGCTGTCGGTTTGTCACGGTCAGCTGTCGTAAACCCGGCATAATAGAGCAAGTATAAAGAAGATTTAATCTTTTTTTTGAAGTAATTCTTTCCCTAGATTTATTTACTGAGCATGTTTACTCCTTATTCATATAGAATGAAAATCTAAATTTATTGAAAAGCAGCTGTTTTTCCAGTTCTCAATGTTTACTTTCCTTTACACTAACTCTGCCAGAGTTATTGAAAATCAAGAACATGCTGAACTTTTTAAAATTGAGTTTTTGATTGGCAACCCTGGCATAATTTTTTAAGGGAAATGCCTTTCTATGGTAAAGTCTAGAACACCAAAAAATGCAGTCAAAATCGACATGCTTGAGTAATTTTCCAATTTTGATTTTGTGTGTTTGTTCGAAAGTTTTGAGAATACGTTACAAAGACGTTTTTTAATAAACAATATGCAACAATGAACAAGTTTTGTGCATTTAAGTCAAGCAATTATCAAGAAATCACTCAAGCGTGTTGATTCTGATTTCTGAGTACGTTTCTTTTGGTGTTCTAGACTCTTCCCCTTTCTATGAGAAAATCTAACCAGTTACATGTACGGAACAGAAAGCCGTAGAAAGCTCAAATTTGATGAAGTTATTCCTCAGATCTGTCAAAAAAATTTTTTTTAAAGAAAATCCTGCAAAAAAGTTTCCGACCTGAAAGCCCTTTTAAATTTGTGTTGGAATTAAGGTTAGGGTTTGGGTTAGGTTTAGAGTTGGTGTTAGGGCTAAGATATCTTTCTTATTCTTACATGAGGTAATTGGGCAACCTCTGTGCAATCATTAAATCTCAACATAGGCCTATGTTAAGCAGCGATACACTGATTAGTGGTTGAGTGGATCACCGATCAGGGATGAAGTATTTGCTACTGAAATGGTAGACTTACGTTTGATTACAGGTCAAGTCAAGTATATAAAATAGGTACCGTATTTACAGCTTTGTTCATACAGAAGTGTTCAGTATTATTTGTTGACAAATTGTGGTACTTTAGTTGTGTGTATTGCACAAACAGTGCTCATATTGCATCATACTGTAGCTGTTGGCTTTGACAGGTTTGACTTGTTTTTTGATTTCGAGATTGAAAATCTGCCAAGTCATATATACATTTTTTTCTTCAATGGTCATGAAAATTCGCCTTTGCTATTTTATCCTCGATTGAGCTTATTTTTTTAGTTTTTAAGCATATAGTTCTTTTCGGTGTTAAGGCGTGGTATTTGTATTACAGTAAAATGTAAATGTTCTTGAGCAATTTGGTTATGCCAAAGTTTATAGTTGGTGTGAGTGCAAACTTCTTTTCAGTGTTAAGGCTTTGTATTTTTATTATGGTAAATTGCAGTTTGGTTATGCCAAAGTTTATAGTTGGGGTGAAACTTATTATGATTAACCTGATCTGTGATACTGGTCGGTTAAACAGATCTTTGCAATGTGCATACCAGAGACAGATCGGTCTATCGTCTGTTGATTAAGTGGTTAATACTTTAATGGTAGCTCATTGCAATAGTGCTTTGAGGATGAAATTATACCAGCTGAACCACACACAAAAAAAACAAAACAATTTACAAATTGTGTGACATAGTTATCCACTTGCTGTTATGATTTATCTATTGATTGTGTGTGAAGAATAATGGTTTAGGAAACAGGTAAATACTGCATGGAGAAAGAATGGAACTTTTAATTTTATTCCAATTTTAAATTTATAGGTTTTACAATCGTGTTTCAGCCTTATACTGTATTATACGTAGAAGTGTGGGCAGTAAGTAAGTTTGTCTGCTCAATTAAATGCTTCTTAGGCTATACAAACAAAATCTGTCGGAATAGTTGCTTAGTTATTGTTTCTTAAGTGGTATTAATATACAGTATGTTTAGACCAGAGGCAACACACTGCATAATTTGTATTTTATTAATGTTATGTGCACCTTCACGAGTGGTTGTGTGCAAAGGAAGGTACATATGCGTAGCCAGGGGGGCTGCCCCCCAATTAAGATACTACCAATAATAAAAATAATGATATCAAAGATTATTGTTTCTTCAGTTTTTTTTTAGCATTTTCGTTTACAACTGTACACTAGGGCGTCCCAAAAAAATAAAAGTTTTGAAAGTTTGTGCTCCGTCAGCGATTTTGGGATCACATCACGAAAAAAGCTTTCCCAAAAAATTTCAACCCAATTGGATGACGTTTAGGGGCAGTACCACCCCCCCCCCCTTTTTAATAGTGCTTATCCCAAAATTTGATAATTGGTTAGTTTGGCCAATGTTTTAGATAAATATCTGATGACACCATTCATTTTCAATGACTTTTGATCAGGAATTTGATTATATTGTTAAATAAGCGCCGATGTCAAATTTTATTATAATATAACAAAATATATACAAAAATAACTTCATTTTAGGGCTATTTTGATTAAAAAATAATGCTTTTAAAACGTTGCTTAGAAATTGGCAGTGCAAACATGATTAAACTGATAAACTGGTGGCAGAAATGGGCTATTTGGGAGGTGGCTAATGGTAAAATGTTAGTTCTCTTGTTTAGATGCTGGTAAATTATAAAATCGAATAGTTTAATAGATTTTTTAAATCACTATTTAGTCCACTCCAGTGCATAAAACAGTCTCAAAAGTGCTAAAAACGTAGTGTTTTTCCTATTCTGCATTTTGGTCGACATGCCAATGGGAGGCTATAGCCCCCTACCCCCCTCCTTGGCTACACTACTTGTCTGGGGGCAAAGTTCCCATTTGCTGGAGACTGGGGGTTTGGGAAGAACGCCCCCAGCCCTCGGAATTTTTTTTTTTGAAAATAACTGAATTTTATTTAGGCTATATATTGACAAAAATTATTGCTTTTAAAACGTGACATAGAAATTAACAGTGCAAAAATAAGAATAAACTGGTTGCATAAATGAGCAATGGCTTTGTGGGATGTGGCTAATGGTAAAGTTTCGGTTCTCTTATTTACAAGCTGTTAAATCATAAAATCTTATAGTTCAATCAGACTCGCAAGGAGTGATCCATTCGTCTTCATTTTGGGGAAGGGGAGGAAGGGCTAATGGAACGATATTTGAGTTGAAGTAATTGGTGATTAGCTAATACTGAATAGCCATCCCCTATTCCTAAGCTCATATTTTTCTTTTGAAGAAACCTATATTCAGCATGTTTCAACAAGCGATCAAATTTGATTGCTTAGTTTTGGCTATTTTTCACTGTTTTTACCAATTTGTAAATTATATTTTTGACAAAATAGCGCCCCTCTCTAAATAAATATTTTAAACGATGCTTAAAAACAATTTTTGTTCATTCCGGTGTACTAAACATTTCCAATGATATTAAACATATTGTTTTGTTTTTTTGCTTTGTTCGGTATCATAAAATGATGACACCCTGGGCGGGCCACCCCCCCCCTTAGCAACGCCACTGGGTGCTGCCCCTAAACATCATCCAATTGGGTTGAAATTTTTGGGGGAAGTTTTTTAGTGATGAGATCCCAAAATCGCTGACGGAGCACAAACTTTCAAAACTTTTATTTTTTTGGGATGCCCTACTGAACAGTGTACACGCATACAACTGTGATTATCATATTACTGACAACCATAGGGCCCAGACCAACGCTTTACAATTCGATTCAAAACTTTACCAACCAACTTACATGTATAACCTGGGAGAAATTCAGATTTTTGTCCTCAAAGTTACAATCTCAGGCCCGCATTTAACCTTTTTACGAACATAATGTGCAATTACATGATTAATAACTATCTATCAAACCAACTTTAGATAACAATCCACTTCCACCTTGCCAGCCAGTTTTTACACATCAAAGTAGCCTAATTTGAAAAAAGTTTGCTATAGAAAATTTCTATTCAACAAATTATTGAATTTGAATTGAGGGGCCAGGCCCCCCTTGTTGTACAACAGTTACTCGTAAAACTGGTTATTTTCATTAAAAAAACAAAATTCTCCATGGCAAATCTTCATGTAAATGATTTCTTACTGCATAAGTATTGCAAGAGGCAAAGTACCTTGCTTCCCCCTCCTGTACCAAGTCACTCTCAAATTTAATCCAAAATTGCAAGATTTTGAACGTGTATTGGACTTGACATGTACGCAAAGGGAATACTGAACAAATTGATTTTTTCAGCTGTCTTTCAAATCTTAAAAATTTCGTTTTTTCAAATGGCTCTGAAAATGTGAGAAATGTGTTCCAAATGCCACTGAATGAATAGTTAAAAAAAAAAATTGCCCAGCGGTAGGGGGTTTGCCCCCAGACCCCCTTATCCTCAAGCAGCTGGATGCTCTGCCCAAAGACCACCTGTCTGTGATGCGTTCGAGATACACTTGTTCTCTTACCACCTCTCCCACTTTAGCAATTTTTCACGTTTTGTTCAAGTCTTCCCCTTTTAGCAAAATCCTAATTACGCGCCAACCCAGGCCCAGCTGTCTGATCCTCCATTATACTGTATATTGGTCCCACAGGGTTTATACGGTCAGGGAAAATCAGGGGAAAACATATCTTTTTCGAGATGGTCAGGGAAAGTCAGGGAGAGTCAGGGAAAGTCAGGGAATTCAACGAAAAAGTCAGGAAAAAGTTGGAAAAAGTCAGGGAGATTTTTTTGGAAAGTTCTTATCTCCTATGAATCAAGATCCATTGTTTATTTTAGCAATTGTGTGTCAAACAAGCTTTTGCTGGTTGATATGATACTGTTCGTTTATATTCTGAAAGTCAGGGAAAAAGTATGTTTTGCAGGATTGGGTCATGGAAAAACGTAGGGATTTTTAAACGAAAGTCAGGGAAAACAGGTGCGATTTTGACGAAAGTCAGGGGAATATGTCAAAAAAATTCCGTATAAACCCTGTCCCATCAAAGTTTCTGTTTTCTAAAATTTCTGATGACGTCAGTACATGTGATTTGTGGTTTGGTACAAAATTTTTGTTTGGAATGGAAGTTTTTTAGTATGGAATGTAACAAAATTGCCGGTATTGAATATAGAATAATCGTCTTCCATACCATGCCTTGCTATACAAAACTTTTGATTATTATTAGTTAGTACGATCCTCAAATTTATAACCCTGTAGGCATGTGTCGTAATATGCAATGCCATGTGTGGATGTCATTTTTTTTCTTGTTTAACTGCCTAATCAATAGCACCTCACAAAAACAAGTATAATTGGAACGACCGACGCTCGCGTCGCGTGTTCCTCTGTTTTTACTCAGCCATTTTCCAACTAACGAGTGCGAAATTTCAGACTTTTGCTTATAACTCGAGAACGGTGAGGTCTAGCAACATGAAATTTGGACTGCAGTTTGAGAATAATGAGTTGTATGTTAGCACCAAATTTCGAGGCAATAGGTCACGTGACTTCGGTTTTAGAACCCGCAAACCGCTCCGTAAGTTTGGCGTAAAAAGCGGTCTCAGTCAAAAACGGCTTAAGTACGGCAAAAAATATTTCATGTGGTTGTATGTCTCAAGATACCCTTTCATCCCAACCAACCCACTTTTGGCCGCGATGAGGTTTATTTCTTTTTTTTTTTCCTTTTTCTTCCTAAATTTTGTACGCTCTTCTTCTCCTAAACCACAACACATCAAAATCTAATTTTTGTGTAAAGTTGTTGAGCTGCAAGCGCAATTTTTTCTCCCGAAATTTTTTGGGGCAACTCCACCGGGACCCCCCCCAAAATGGGGCCCCAAAAAATCAGTTTTTTGAACGGCTCAAGCTAGGGTGCTAGTTGTTTTTGATATCAGTAGATATTTAACAGACGAATATTTTGACATAGTTTGGAGGTGCCACCTCCTCCGGGGACCCCCCCAAATGGACCCCCCAAAAATCAATTTTTTGAATGGCTCAAGGTAGAGTTCTACTTTTTTTTGATATCAGTAGATATTTAACACACAAATATTTTGACATAGTTTGGGGGTGCCACCCCCCTGGGACCCCCCAAAAATCAATTTTTTGAACGGCTTAAGTTGGAGTGCCAGTGCTTTATGATATCAGTTGATATTTAACAGACAAATATTTTGACATAGTTTGGGAGTGTCACCCCCCCGGAGACCCCCCCAAATGGACCCCCCAAAAATCAATTTTTTGAATAGCTCAACTTGGGTGCCAGTCTGTTTTGATATCAGCAGATATTTAACAGACAAATATTTTGACATAGTTTGGGAGTGCCACTCCCCCAGGAACCCCCCCAAATAGACCCCAAAAATCAATTTTTGAACGGCTCAAGCTAGGGTGCCAGTATTTTATATCAGAAGATATTTAACTGACAAATATTTTGACTCTACTTTTCTGGAGGTTCCATAATCATATATTTTCGAATAATTGCTGATTTTATGGTAGACAAAAAGTACTTTTGAGCGTCACAGCATTAGCTATGCGTCGGTCGTTCACTGGGTTTGCTGGCAAACTCCCATCTAGTTTATGTGTAACTTTTGAATTACATCAAAGTAAAGGAGACAATTTTTTGCTAAAATTTATATCTCCTTTTTTATCAATTGTAATTGTATGTAATTACATTTATTCATCGAGTTGCCTTGGCCAGGAGACAGCGAAGGGACCTTTCGGTCTTGAAGTCAAGCTGCCACCTGCCCAGTGCCCACCTGTCTACCACACATGGCGAAGGCTTCACACTATCCCTTTAATTACTGAATGTTAAGCAGAGAAGCTTTGAATACCAATTTTTATAATCTTTGGTTATACTCGACCGGGAATCGAACCCGAGTCTACCGCTTCAGTACCTGACGCTCTATCTACTTGACCACTATTCTTGCTCTAAAACTTACCCTATGTCTAACTCTTATAACCCTGACCCTAATCTGAACCTTTAACAAAACTTTTAATACATGTTTGGTGGTACAAAATGTTTAAATGGCTCTAAAATCTCATCGGATAAATTTTTTAAATGATTGAGGTAGCCTTAAAAAAGGCTGTTGGTTTAATAAGATGGATTTGAACTCTTTTGTCTTGCCTGCATCAAGAATCAGCACGAGAGCAAACCAGAACGTGACATCGCTAGCGATATTTGGGGACTTTGCGACATTATCCAACTTTTATTGTACTTTACTAAGCTTTAAAATAGTGATCGATTGCTTTGAATGACTTTGTAAAAGATGTAGTCTTTGATAGTCCGATCAATAATTAATTTAAATGCGCACCTTTCAAATTTTGTTTCACTAACTAAATCGCTTTGTGGTTATTCGAGTACAAAATTTAAATCTCTCGAAGTGATTAAAAATAATTGAGTAAGGTCATTCAAAAAGCTCGCATAACAGTTTACAATACAACGTCAAATCTCAGCACTTTTTACGAATTCTTAAACAGTTTTTCATTCCATTTGAAATAACATAAAGCGGTCTTTAAAATTCCAGCGACTCAGAAGCAAATTTTGTTACAGCAACGAAACTTGCAGCCATGCGTGATTCTGAAAACGCTCCTTCACATCGCAATTCAACATATAGTATTGGTATACCGGTTGTTTCGAAATTAAAGCTTTCTTCTCATCAGCGTAAACTAAAATAAAAAAGTGCTAAAATTATGCAAATTTAAGATAGGCATTTCTTTAGGTTTTTTACTAAATCGTTTATGTTTTTGCCTATTAGACTTCGTTCTTGAATGGTATGATTTGACGAATTGCAAAAAAAGGAGAGAATCAAAATTTATTTTTCCTTGTTAATGCTTCACTCACAAGTTGTCACAGGTCGATGAGAATCACTCAGTAAACCATCGCAGTTTTCTGTACACCCTTTAATTAACACGATGTTTCGGGCAAATTATTGTCCAACATGGCATTACCAAGTTTGGCAAGTTTTATCTTTTTCTAATATGAGCATACCGGTATTGTCTAGCTAGAGTACTTCATGTTTAAGATTTTAATATTCTAAGGGGCCCGTTTGGCATGGTCTCCGCAATGTGGCCCACCAAATTTTGTTTTCTATTTTTGATTTGTATTAACCTATCCAATAGATTTAATTGGTTTAGATTTTGTAGTTAATGGGGAGGGGTGTCAGCATAATTGGAGGACCCCAATAGTATGAGATCCTCAATATTTTTTCATATTAAATTTTTACCTATCTTGAAAATTTTATTTGTCTAGCTTGAGTGGTTAAACATTTTGAAGAATCCGTTGGAGAAGGACTCTCCAATAGTAGCACCTCGTCATATTTTATTTACCTATTCTGATTTTCTTTATTTTATTTACCTATTCTGATTTTATTTACCTATTCTGATTTTCTTTTTCTTTTAAATTTACCTATTCTGGGAGTTTCATGTGTCTAGCTTGAATGGTTGAAAAGTTTGAATTTTGAAGGATCTAATTGTGGGAATTTTGATGCGTCTAGCTGAAACAATTAAAAAGTTTGAATTTTGGCTGCCTTGTTTGAGAAAAACTCCCCATTGTGGTACCCCCAAATTTTATCTTTTCTTTATATGTATCTATTCTGAAAATTTCATCAGTCGAGCGTAAGTGGTTAAAGTTGAATTGTAGCGTTCTTGTTTGAGAAGGATCTCTTCATTTTGGTAGCCCTAAATTTCTCAAATTTTATCTGTTCTTCGTACTTGCCTATCCTGAAAATTTCATGCGTCTAGCGTGAGTGGTTAAAAAGTTTGAATTTTGGTGACCCCGTTTGAGAAGAACGCCCTCATTTTGGTATCCCCAAATTTTGTCATATTTTATCTTTAACTTATATTTAACTACAGTGATCCCTCGCTATGTCGCGCTTCACCTATCGCAGCTTCGCTGTTTCGCGGAATTTTTTGCAGTGAATTCTGATTGGCTTAGGGGGCATTACTGTTGTCTAGAAGTTCATTACAATAAAAAAATATTGTTTTGCAACACCGTTCTTTAAACTATTATAGTTATTTGTAAGAAAACGTTGATATTTCTATTTCTGAAACACATTTAGGGCCTGAAAAGAAATTTTATTTTTTGTTTTATTCTGCAGTACAGCATTGCATTTTAAAATAACAGTAAAAAAATAAAGCTGAATATTTCGCAGATTTCGCCTATCGCGGGTTATTTTTGGAACATATCCCCTGCGATAAACGACAGTTCACTGTATTGTGAAACTTTCATCTGTCTAGCATGAGTGGTTAAAAAGTTTGAGTTTTGGTGGCCCCACTTTAGGGAGATCTTCTTATTTTGGTATCCCCAAATTTTGTCAAAAATTATCTTGTCTTTGTAATTGTCATCTCTTAAAATTTCATTTGTTTAACGTATATTTTGGCGGTTTTAAATTTTGGGGACCTCGTTTGGGGGATCTTCCATTTTGGAACCCCCTCAACTTGGTCAAATTTTATCTTTTTTTTATATTTCATTCCTCAGAAATTTCATGTGTCCGGCTTAAAAGGTAAAAAGTTTGAATTTTGAAGGGCTGCGTTTGGGGGAAAAACCCCATTTTAGAACTCCCAATGTTTGTTAGGTTTGGTTTATTTGTCATATCTTCCTATACCGAAAATTTGATCCATCTAGCTCTAACGATTTAAAAGTTTAAAATCTTGACGGCCTCGTTTCAGGGGCACCCCCCATTTTGATACCCGCAAATTTTGTCAAATATTATCTTTGTGCTTAGTTACCTTAAAAATTTCTTGTGTCCAGCTTAAAAAATTAAAAAGTTTGAATTTTGAAGGGCTTCGTTCGGGGAGAATCCCCCATTTTGAGACCCCCAATTTTTTTAGGTTTAGTTTATTTTTAATGTCTATCCATTCCAAAAATTTAATCCATCTAGCTCCAACGGTTTAAAAGTTCAAAATTTTGGCGTCCTTGTTTCAGGATCGTCCCCGATTATGGTATCCCCAAATTTTGTCAAATTTTATCTTTTGTTCATATTTGCTTACCCTGAAAATTTCATGTGTCTAGCGTGAGTGGTTAAAATGTTACAATTTTGGCCGCCCCAATTGGGGGGACCCCCCATTTTGGTATTCCAAATTTTGTCAAATTTATCTTTCCTTTATGTTTACTTGCCTAACAAATTTCGTGGTTAAAAGGTTGAAAAGTTTGAATTTTGGAGGGCCCGTTTGGGGGGAAACCCTCATCATTAAACCCCTAATTTTAATCACTCAAGGTTTAAGTGATTTTTAACTTCTATCTATTCTGAAAATTTGATTTATTTAGATCTAACGGTTTAAAATTTCAAAACTTTGGATGGCTCAATTGAGGGGGATCCCTCCAACCTGGCACCCCCGATTTCATTCCCGCACTGGCCCTCTCTGATATCTTCAATCGCTCTGACTTTGAATATAGTGCGTTTAGCGGTTTAAAAGTAGATAGCGGAGAAGAAAAAGAAAAACAAGTTAGAAAAAAGACAAAAAAGTAGAAAAGTAGTGTTCAAGTTGGGGTAAACGAACATAACCAAAAGAAAGGCGGTTGATAGTGTGCTCAAAAAGCACAAATCATTTTCCATTAAATTGGTATTTACCGAGATAGCATCGGTTCAAAATCGTCCACTTTTTGCCCATTTTCGGCCTGTAACATTTTGGTCACGCGACCGGGCGCCCACAAACTCGGTTTGCATAAACTTATAATCACCCACATTGTTACAAATTTCAGCTGTGCACGCCAAGTGGTTTTTGAGCTATAGGCAAATTAATAAATTTTCTAGCCAAAAATCGCCATTTATTATGTTTTTTTTTCTGTCTCAATTCACGATCACGTGACCTAAGATCTCCAAAATTGGCACACATGACGTATTCATTAATTTCCATGTTAAGTCCAAGTTTCAACTTTCAAGGTTTAACCGTTTGCTAGTTTATAAACAAATCACTCCTCATCTGCCAAAGTTCGCGAACAAAAACAAACGTACTACGCGCTCACACGAAGTCCCAATGACAGTTAAAAAATGCGACTTTTTGCATTATTTCGGCGTTGAAAATTCCATCTAAAAAAAGATTACTATTGAATTGTGATTGGTTGATTGTAAAACTTCGTATGTCCGTCACCTAATGACTAATTGCTGTAGAATGAGAGAATTTCATATATCTGCCTCCTAATGACTAAGAGTCAAATCGGACACTGTGTTGCTCGGGCACAATGACGTGGAAATGGGTACCGTGAACTCGTTTTACGCTTCGGCGTAATACAGCGAGTATAATAAAAGATTTGATTTAAAGGCAGGCTACACTTATTTTTTATTACAACCAATAAATATCGAGTTGAGGCTGGTTGTTTTTAAATTTACGAATTTTTAGCGTCATTCAACTGTATTGGAGAATAAAGTGGCACAAATTTATCCTAGCTTGATTAAAGGTTGTCGTTTGTTTATAGATTATGATTACTGTTACACAAATCAGTAATGCCAAAACAGAAAAGACCATAAAAACTGTGCTGATCGCTTACGAATGCATTGTAATGTACTTGCCCATGTTTTGAATGAAGATGCTGAAGCTGGCATCAGTTGTTCTTAATTTACTCTCAAAGTTTGAGCAAAAGTGATCCTCGTGTTTTTGTGAAATTGTTGGAACTTAAAAAGTGTATTCAATGATACCATATTAACTTGTGAAAGAAGTGTATTACGAAAGTAATTATCTGCGAAATGAGACGTGAGATCAATGTCTAGATATCGAACTTAAGTTTGCTGTTCTTTTGAGTTGTTGTTCATGTGTTCGGTTTTAAATTATAGTTTATTCGCAGTGTGCAATGTACACACAGTGATTTCATAAAGAAATGATTAGATATTTATGATGTAACAATAAATATTTTTCCGTTTTTTCGGTGGTATTTGCAGCATATTTTTGATAATGTTTGAGGGTGGGTGTATGATGATGTTTCGCTATGGAAACTGCTGTGCTCTGGTATCGCAAGAAGATCGGGGGTTATGATCTTCAAATATGGGAGCGCGCAGTTGAACTGCAGGAGAAGAAATTTAAAGGCATAGAAGTCCAGAAGAAACGGGATTCTTGTTTGAAAACCGATTTAATAGATGTGGATCTGGTTCGAGGCTCAACGTTCAGTAAGAATAAGCCACAACTTAATGTTGTTGTAATAGTATGGATGGGTCTGCTGAGAATGATTTTTTTGCCGGTCTTTTTTCGATGGTGGATTCAGCAAGCTAATATTGCTTTATTTTGCGGTGGGTCTTTTCTGTATTTCTGGCAGTTGCTCTGCCTGTTTCTTTATGCCACCACTCCTGCGTCTGAGTTAAGCTGTATCAGTTTAAGTGAAGTGGCGCTTCCTAGCTTTTTGATGTTGATTCTGGGGCTCATTCACTGCCAAGTCGTCTCAACCTATTTCTATCAGCCACGGCAAGAGTCTCTCCCACAAAAGCGGACACTATCCAAAGCTCTACTTGAGCCAGCGAAAGGAGTTGACTGCAAAAACACCTTGTCGTTCGTCACGTCTTCAGTTCGTAATATCGATTGCATTAGCGTTCAAAGTACCGATGACCAATTGAAAGAAGACACGATGGAGACGCCGCAAGGTTCTGATTCGTCTGGTGAATCCTCATCAGAGCTTGAGCAATCAACTGCTCGAGAGAAGCCCAATCTGTCAACAACCGCTTTACTCCCGGGAAACATTTCTTCATCAGATCGCATTAACATTCGCATTTGGGAAGGAGATCAATGGAAAAAGTGCCACGCCTCTCTTATCCACATTGGCGGAATTATCATAAAGAAGGTGGACACTATGGCGGCCAAACCGGACGAGTTTTGTACCATTAGTGTTGCTTTTCCTTTTATTTTAGCACTTCTTCCTGCCGTCTTCAGACTCGTTTATCAGTGCGGCGTGCCGAAAATGGAAGAGCCTTGGAATTTATCTTCGCGAGTAACAAGTGCCCTGATCGGGAACAGCAGTTACACCGCAAGCATAATTATGCTAAACGCGTTGGTACAGCGGTTTGTGCTCAGTGGAATATTTTTCATCATGCTGTGTGCTGCGCAACAGACCTTTAAAAAACGATTTCTTTACTCTAAGTATTTTACTCACTTGACGTCGAGTCGCCGGGCGAAAAAGTCACTCCTTCCACATTTTCGCCTGAAAAAAGTTCAGAATATTCGTGTGTGGTTGGCGTTGCGTTCCTATTTGCGACGTCGCGGGCCGCAGCGGTCCGTTGACGTCATAGTTTCGTCCGCCTTTCTCTGCTCTCTTTGTCTTCTTTGTTTCGTCACAATACACCTTATGAGCTCGTCGGATATGTTTGTTGCTTCTCTGATG